>JXCR01096999.1:9999-40923 GCA_002079205.1 Phalaenopsis hybrid cultivar | reverse complement strand
GTGGGCACTTAAGATGCCAAAGATTAATCAAAATTCAACCCTTAAATGAATATCAGGGAAGAGCGCAGTGCTAATATGAATTTGTTTCTTTTCTTGAAAACTTCCAAAAATGAGAGCACAAGTCAACATACTTGAAAGAAAAATAGAAGATTTACACACATACCATTCTATTCCTATATATCTACAAATGTAAGGAACTAGAGAAACTACAAGCATATTGCTTTCACCTCTCGTTGTCGCCATTTCGCACTTGCCAGTTTGTCTATTGTTGCATATCCCTTTTCTCTGAATAACTCGTTATCCCAGATCATGTGGCTGATACGGAGAAGTGAGGAATCGAAGGGCTAGGGCATATAATGGCGAAGACAAACAAAAGTATGTGGAGGAGCTTTCGTGAAGTGGATTTTGTTTGGACATCTCCAAAGTATATCTTCGAGGTAAAATTAGCTCGAAACACTCTGGAGACACCCACGAAGAAGACCCTACGAAAGGAACACACAACTAGAGATTCAAGTTATTATACGTGCTCTGGGGTTCGTTTCTTTCTATACGAGCAAGCCGCTATAGTTAATTACATTTTAAGCATTTGGGGGTGCTTAAGAAAACTCCCAATTAAAGTCATATTTGAAGTTTTGGTTGGTTTCAACTAGGTACAAGTTGGATTAGACCTGAGGTGAATTTAATTTAAGTTAGGTTTAAGTTGGATTAGACCGAAGGTGATTTAAGTTAGGCTAAGTCTAAGTTGGGTTAGACCAAGGGTGGTTTAAGTTATATTATAGACTTAGGTTGGTTTAAGTTAGGCTAGGTCTAATTTGGCCCAGGGNAGTTAGGCTAAGTCTAAGTTGGGTTAGACCAAGGGTGGTTTAAGTTATATTATAGACTTAGGTTGGTTTAAGATAAGCTAGGTCTAAGTTGGCTTAGACCTAGGGTGGTTTAAGTTAAGCTAAGTCAAAGTTGGGTTAGACCTAGGGTGGTTTAAATTTCTGCTATTTCTAAGTTAGTTTGACCTAAGATTGTTTAAAGTGAACTATGTTTAAGATGGGTTAGACTTAGGGTTGTTGAGCCAAACCNTTCTGCTATTTCTAAGTTAGTTTGACCTAAGATTGTTTAAAGTGAACTATGTTTAAGATGGGTTAGACTTAGAGTTGTTAAGTCAAACTAGGTCTAAGTTGGGTTAGACCTAAGGTGGTTTAAGTTGTGTTAGGTCAAAGTCGGTTTAAACCTAGGCTAAACCCTAATTTGACTTGAACTAATTGACTTCAATTTGGTTGGATCCAATCTACGTCTACTTGGGTCTGGTTTGGATTTCAGATTGAAACCAAGTTTAACCAAGTTAAGTTTGATTTGGGTTAAGCCNTGACTTGAACTAATTGACTTCAATTTGGTTGGATCCAATCTACGTCTACTTGGGTCTGGTTTGGATTTCAGACTGAAACCAAGTTTAACCAAGTTAAGTTTGATTTGGGTTAAGCTCAGGTCATTAAGGGTGGTTTCATGATTAAAGTGGTAATCATGATGTCAATCCCTTAAAACCTTCATTAGGCTAAGCCCCCTAAGGTTTAATTTTGTGTTTAAAATTAGATTTAGGGGTTAATTTGGCCGAAGATGAAAAATTTTAATTTTTACACTTTAATCCCTAGCTCTTAAATTTTATTTTTAGGTTTCTAGGGGTAAAATTGTCATTTTATTGTTTAGGTTTATTGGCCTAAATTTTCTTGTCAATTTCAATTTTAATTTGTATTTTTTGGATTTTTATTTCAATTTTTATAATTATTTCTCAAAATATTTATGATTTTGGAAGCAAATTGGTCATTTTACTGTTACGGAGGTCCCCCTCACCTTGTAAAAAACTTGAAATGTTCCTAAGGGTATAGGAAAAAATCCTTAAAAATTTTATATTTTTCTATCTTTTATATAAATTTTAATTATTAAAATACTACCTAGAGAATTTAATTAGTTAAAAATTAATTATGCATTAATTTTTTATTTAATTTTTTTTATATTCTCCTCTGTTCACTGAGTCAAACGTATTTTTATTTTATTTTTTATAATTTTTTATTTAGAGAGATATAAATTTTTTAAGTTTATTGGATTTTTCTGGATTTATTTAATTTGGAAAACTCGAATTTCTCACTTACGTGAGTCAACGCCGCGTAATCCTTGTCATCGTCAAAACCCATGTGTCTTACGCTGATTTGTTGTGCTTTCCATGTGGACACTGAGGTGGGCCACTGTTTGGTGTTCTTCTCCCCCCTCAGTTTTGTGGCCCTACACAATCTGCGTCGTCCGTTTCTAATACATGAAAACAGACAACATCGATTCATCGTCCCCAAGGGACAGAGAATTAAGAATTGTCGTGTTCAAACCCTAATATATCACTCGATTCTCAACAAAATCATTCGGCGTTTGCTCCTACACCTTAATCTAATCAAGATGAACCTATATATGTGGTTAAGTGGACGAGCATTATTCATCTCTTTGATAAAAAGGCCAACTTGAGGCTCAATTTTAAGAATTTGAATACATACCTTCTCCTAAGAAGTGAGGCCTTAATTGGGCTTGACATTCACCTCAATTTACTCTGTGCATGGGTCTAAGTATGACCTAGACCAAATAATGACTTGGGTTGGTGTTGGGATGTGTTGGAGGGCTCAGGAAGGCTTGATTTTGATTTGAGAAGTGAACCTAAGTTTTTTTAAAGCTTGTGGAAGGGTGGATTAGTGTTTTGAGCAAGTTGATTTCAAGAACAAAAATTACCCTGGATTTCAGTGGTGAAATTAGGGATGTCTAATGGTGGAGGTGACCTAAGGATGGTGGGGATGATTTGCTTTGGTCAGTGGGAGGAGTTTTGGTGTTGGGAGCAAAGGGCTAAGTGAATGTCAAAGGGTTTTAGTGTTGTAGTGAGGGCCTCGGGTCATGGGTTTTTATAGCCACGGGAGGTCAAGGGAGGAGTTTGGTTATGCATGGGATCTCTAACGACGTGTAGATGATTTGCATAAGCTTTTGGTAGGGAGAAGGGAACTTTCCAATTTTCCAAGTGTTGGGCATGTTGGTGTCAATGAGGGTGAGGGTGGCATGGGAAAGTGTTTGGGCTGAATGGAGAAGCCTTTTGGTTGGTGGCTAAGATCAAGTTTGGTCTAGTTTGACCCACCATGGCCTGGTCCAAGGAGCCATGGCTTAGAAGCTATGTATTGAGTGGCATAGCTTGGTGTTTCAATTTTGTCCTTTAGTGCTGGGATTTAGGTTTGATTATTTTAATTTAAAAATTGTCACCCATGTGCCAAATGGGTAATACTTGTGCATGGGTAACCCATGAATGATGGACCATGGGGGAGATGGGCCTTGGGATTTAACTTTTTGGGTTTAGGGATAACCTAAATGTGATTAGGTTTAGCCCAAAATTTTAAGCCTAATAGGCTTCCATAATTTATCTAATTAAATAATTTGATAAATTATGGAGTTTGGTGTCATAGTGTAAATTTTCCCTCTACATAATTTATGGTCTTAACCACTTTGAGTGGAATATGTTTGGGGTTTGATTGTCCACCAATTGATCCAAATTGGGTTGGTAACTCATAGTGGTTCCAATCCTTAGGGCTCAAATTGGTGTGTAGGAATTTCTTGTTGATTTTATGGTCAATTGGTGTTGAGAAGGCCTTAGGTGAGGCTGAGGATCAATTTGGATATGTGTTCCTTTCTTTTGGAAAATTTGGTTTCATGGGGGTCCTAAGATTCATAGAGAGACTCCTAGAGATTTGGGTTCCATGGGTGACCATGGCATACATTAATCATAAGGGGTGGGCTTGGGTCTCTATTAGGCCAAAACCCTAAACTAACCCAACCATGAGGTTAAGGTTCTGAGCTTAGCCTCATGGATCCAAGTTAACAAGGTCTTAGTTTGGGGCTCCATGTAAGTGAGTGGTTCCTTTGGTGGTTTAGGAATGCTATTAAGGAAGCCCCAAGGACAAGTCCTTAGGTTTCCAGAATGAGTGGTAAGTCCCTCACAAATGTGAGNGTTTGGGGCTCCATGTAAGTGAGTGGTTCCTTTGGTGGTTTAGGAATGCTATTAAGGAAGCCCCAAGGACAAATCCTTAGGTTTCCAGAATGAGTGGTAAGTCCCTCACAAATGTAAAGCCAACACATATGAAAACACAACATGACATTGAAAAAAATATTGAGGAAATGACAAAACAATCCAAGTTACATGCTCTCCAACTTATTACATATCAGAGAAGAGCATGCTTCTAATATAAGCTTAATTTTTTGGTTCAAAACGTCTAAGAAATTAAGAGTGNCTACAAATGTAAGGAACTAGAGAAACTACAAGCATATTGCTTTCACCTCTCGTTGTCGCCATTTCGCACTTGTCAGTTTGTCTATTGTTGCATATCCTTTTTCTCTGAATAACTTGTTATCCCAGATCATGTGGCTGATATGGAGAAGTGAGGAATCGAAGGGCTAGGGCATATAATGGTGAAGACAAACAAAAGTATGTGGAGGAGCTTTCGTGAAGTGGATTTTGTTTGGACATCTCCAAAGTATATCTTCGAGGTAAAATTAGCTCGAAACACTCTGGAGACACCCACGAAGAAGACCCTACGAAAGGAACACACAACTAGAGATTCAAGTTATTATACGTGCTCTGAGCTTCGTTTCTTTCTATACGAGCAAGCTGCTATAGTTAATTACATTTTAAGCAATTGGGGGTGCTTAAGAAAACTCCCAATTAAAGTCATATTTGAAGTTTTGGTTGGTTTCAACTAGGTACAAGTTGGATTAGACCTGAGGTGAATTTAATTTAAGTTAGGTTTAAGTTGGATTAGACCTAAGGTGATTTAAGTTAGGCTAAGTCTAAGTTGGGTTAGACCAAGGGTGGTTTAAGTTATATTATAGACTTAGGTTGGTTTAAGTTAGGCTAGGTCTAATTTGGCCCAGGGTGGTTTAAGATAAGCTAGGTCTAAGTTGGCTTAGACCTAGGGTGGTTTAAGTTAAGCTAAGTCAAAGTTGGGTTAGACCTAGGGTGGTTTAAATTTCTGCTATTTCTAAGTTAGTTTGACCTAAGATTGTTTAAAGTGAACTATGTTTAAGATGGGTTAGACTTAGAGTTGTTAAGTCAAACTAGGTCTAAGTTGGGTTAGACCTAAGGTGGTTTAAGNCATATTGACAATGAATCCTTTTCAGCAAGTTTCTATGTCCTGCATCAAAACTTTCACTTATTAGAAAAAAAATTATTGAATTATTCATTGTCGACAATAGGTACTTCAAGGATGGTCTCACTGGTCTCGAGAACCTCTTCCCTTTGTGCTGAATATCGCACGACTCTACATAATTTGAGGTGTTAACCACTTTGCGTAGAGCTAGGTTTTGGGGTTTATTGTCCACTAATTGATCCAAATTTGGTTGGTAACTCATAGTGGTTCCAATCCTTAGGGGTCAAATTGGTGTGTAGGAATTTCATTTTGTTTTTATGGTCAATTGGAGTTGAGAAAGCCTTATGTGAGGCTAAGGATCAATTTGGATCCTTATTCCTTCCTTTTGGAAAATTTGGTGTCATGGGGGGACCTAAGAACCATAAAGAGATTCCTAGAGTTTTGGGTTTCATGGGTGACCCAAGGCATACATTAATCAAAAGGGGTTGGCTTGGGTCTCTATTAGGCCAAAACCCTAAACTAACTCAACCATGAGGTTAAGGGTCTGAGCTTAGCCTCATGAGGTCCAAGTTAACAAGGTGAGTGGTTCCTTTGGCGGTTTAGGAAGGCTACTAAGGAAACCCCAAGGAAAATTCTTTAGGTTTCCAGAGTGAGTGGTAAGTCCCTCACAAATGTGAGGTCAACACATACGAAAACATAACATGACATTGAAAACATCCAAATTACATGTTCTCCAACTTATTACATATCAGAGAAGAGCATGCTTCTAATGTAAGTTTAATTTTTTTGCTTCAAAACATCCAAGAAAATAAGAGTACAAATCAAATAGCAACACATTGTTGACCTCACTTTTTGTTGAGGTCTAGTCTTTCTTCCTTAGGAGCTTAGGATCTAGCCATATGACTTTCCTATTGTCTATTCCTAGAGGACTAGTGATGGTACCCTCACAAATAGAAATTTTGAAATTTTCTTTGCTCATCTTGAAGTTCCACATGTTGGTTCTAACCTTTAGCACTTAGTAGGTGCATCCAATATGGGAGAGCTCAAGAGGGTTTCCCCATAGGGCTGTTTGACCTTAGGGTTGACCCTGGGTGATGTGGCTTGGTCTAGTACACACATACTTGCACTTCACACTTCCACTTGCAACCTGGAACCCTAACCTACACATGTATAGTTTGCTTCCCTTGCCTCTTTGGAGACTCATGTAAGTGGTCCCCCAAACCCTTAGTCTTCAGCTAGGGTGGATATGACCAACACATGGAGGATCCAAAGTGGGGTTTCTTTGTCCTCATGGAACCATGAGGGTAATTCTATGATCATCATTTACATCAAACTTCAACCTCACCCAGTTACCCAATTATGGTCTTTTAGCCCTAATCTTTCTCGAAATTATCAAATTGCCCCTGACACCCTAAAAATTCNTAATTCTATGATCATCATTTACATCAAACTTCAACCTCACCCAGTTACCCAATTATGGTCTTTTAGCCCTAAACTTTCTCGAAATTATCAAATTGCCCCTGACACCCTAAAAATTTNCAAAATTAAACCCCCCCATGAGTTGGCTAAGCCCCATTAGCCACTTGGAAATTCCTTGCCTCCACCTAAGCGANAAATTCCAAAGTGTCATTTGCATGAAACACCCCCATGGCCTCATACATGGCATGCCATGCCCCATGGAGCTTCCCATGGGCACCATAAAAGACAAATTTGCCAAATTTGGTGAAGGGAGGTGACCACTCCCTCTTCCTCCTTCATTTGAACTTTCCCGCTTCATGAATCGTTTAAACTCTTGCCCTATGGCCAAGCCAACCTATTGACCTCATCCAAACCTTTTTTGTGGTCAGTCCAAGCACCCTAGCCGCCAAGGAACCAAATCCAACCCTTGGACCTTGATCGGTCACCACCTCAGCCGTCGGAAAGCACCATGGCCGAGAGGTCCCCAAAGCTCAAACACAAAATTAAACCCCCCCATGAGTTGGCTAAGCCCCATTAGCCACTTGGAAATTCCTTGCCTCCACCTAAGCGGCTCTCCTACCACCTTGGCATGCCCTGATGGCAGCCATGGCCTCCTCTATAAAGCGGGCAACCTCCACGGCCAAGGAAAGGAGAGTGCACAAACCTTAACAAAACTTTGCCAAAATTCTCCCAGACCTCCTAGCAACCTAGAGAAGCTCAACCCAACCATTTTTAGCCTATCATCCCCCCTATAAAACTCTAATTTCACCATTGAAATTCAAGGGTTTTCACGGCCATCCCACCAAACTCACTTAAACCCCAAATTGAGGTGCACTTAAGCTTCACCAGAGCCAAAGAGGACTTTCCCAACCAAAGCCCCATCAATTTGAGCACTCTAGTCTAGCCTTAGACCAAGCCCAAATCACCCTATGATCAAATTCATACTTGGACCTAATCTCAGCTCAAATTGATACTTGGAGGAGGTTCGCCGGCTCACAACAAAGCTCAGGAATAAATCCAATTAAGGCTACACCTCTTGTACTAATGTATTCCCCCAAACCGAGCTTGGTTTGGTCAATTGCAAAGCAAGCTTGTATTTCATACTTGATCAACCGTATAGATAGGTTCGTCTTGAGTAAATGAAGCTTTAGAAACAAACCCCATATAATTTGGTTGAGAATAGAGGGAAAAATTAGGTTTAGAAAACGAGCGGTTCTCGGTCCAGGAGTCATTCGATCACGCATGTATCAGACGGACGAATCATATCGTGTCAAATGACGAAATGGAGCGATAAAGGCGGGACGCGTGGCGACTGAGGTGGAAAGAGAAGTGAATCAAGGAGCACCACATGGGGCTTTGACGCGTGCGAGAATGGCGTGGCGGCTGACTAGATTAAGTGGAAAAATAAGATTTAATGATTTATTTAATTCACAGAACTTAAACAATCCACATCTTTGTGCAAAAAATTCACAAAATTAGAAGGAAAATACCCTCTTGCTCACTGAATAGAGGAGAGCAATGTGGAATAAAAATTAAAATTATTTTACTTATACTTTATTTTTAATTAATTAAATACACAAAAAATTAATTAAATAATATGTGGTTAAACATTACTCACCATGACTTTAAACTTCTTGTCCTTAGGCGTGTTCTCTAATTTTTTCAAGATCAGAGAACACCTTTAAGTGTGGAAACCTTAATTTTCAAAATAAATCACCTCTATTTAATTAAAAAATTATAAAAAATAAAATATAAAACTTGTTTTGATAGGTTCATTGTGACTAGAGGATCCCAGGAAAAATAAAAATTAGATTTAAATAACCAAACATATTATTTTATATAATTAAATTCTAAAAAAGAAAGAAAAACATGAAAATTAAAAGAAAATTATAAAAATCACAAAAAATCATCCCACACTGTAAAAAATGTCATATTTACTTTCTCTAAAAATTTTAAATAATTTTGAAGTAATTTACCCATTAAACTTGATTTTCTAATCTAAAATTGATTTTTGCATTAAAATAATTATATAAATTAAATTAAAGGTAAAAAAAAAATATAAAAAAGTGGTTTTCTGAGTTTCTTATGAGTAGAGGCATCTAAGAAAAATAAAATTGAACTTAAAATAAATATTTAATTTTTAAGATATATTTTAAATTTTAAATAATAAAAAAAAATAAAAAATGATAAAAATCACTAAAATTGGAAAGTGCCCCAAAATGTTAGAATTGGTTTCCTGATCACTTTGGAGTAATTAAAATATTTTCCTAATTTTTTGAACAAAGTTATAAATTTTTAAAGGTTTGAAAATGAATTTTCCATAGTTTTGCACAAAAATAATTACAATAAATAAAATATGAATAAAAAAAATGTGGAATTTATTTCTTTGTGTTCCTTGGACTCAGAGAGATTTAATAAAAATAAAAATATTAATTTTTAACATAAATAATACTTTATATTTAATTAATACTCAAAATCATTAAATAAATATAATAATTAAAATATAAGTTGAAAAAATCATGAAAATTAGTCCTAGTGGTCCTTTAACCTATTTGAATGTCCAATAATTTTCTTAAGGATAGATAGTTTGTTTTAATTGATTAAATGAATTAATTTTGAAAATCCCTATTTTTTAATAAAATAATTATTAAAAATTAAATTACAAAAAAATCATATTTTCACCTCTGATATTTTATTTAACCCATGAGTGGGGTGCTATCAAAATTTCAAAGTCATTTGGGTTCTATTTAATAAGTTATGAAGTGGGAACCCTAAGTGCAAAATGGTGATTTTGAATTTTTATGCCTTAATTAAAGTTTAGGATTGATTCAAGGGTAAATGGGTAATTTTGATCATAATGAATTCTTTTAGATGACTGAAACACAAGGGATTAAATGGTAGAAACTAATTCTTCATTTTTCTACAATAAATGTATAATTGTAATTTCCCCCAATTATTATAATTGAGAGGTCAATTAGATTAAATGATTCTAAGAAGAGGGTAGATTTTGGAATATGATAATTCACTAATTTAAAACCCCAAGTTAATTTTTGAGTGAGATAATCATTGATAAGGATTACAAATATCATATAATTTAACATCCCTAAAAGTCATGAGCTCATCCACATATAAGTCTTAAGGGCTTAGTAGGGAACTAGGTTTAATTTGGATTTGCTTAATGAGGTTTAGGAAAGATACATAACTAATTGTGAACATTTTGCAAACATTACAAGCCCAACTTTAATTGTAAGTATGAAATTCTTAATAGCCTAATCTTGCCCTCAAGGGCACCCATTTATATAGCTTTTAAATGAAACATTAAATGACTAAGTAAGTACCCCTCTCATGAGACAATTGAAACAACAGGTTCACTGAGCATAGAGTGGTTTAATCAGTCAAACCCTAAGCTTAACTTTGGATGATTCTAAAGACATCGGGTGGTCGATCAGATCACTTTTACCTTGTAGGGATCCAAATGTGGAATTCACAANATTCAAGGGTAAATGGGTAATTTTGATCATAATGAATTCTTTTAGATGACTGAAACACAAGGGATTAAATGGTAGAAACTAATTCTTCATTTTTCTACAATAACTGTATAATTGTAATTTCCCCCAATTATTATAATTGAGAGGTCAATTAGATTAAATGATTCTAAGAAGAGGGTAGATTTTGGAATATGATAATTCACTAATTTAAAACCCCTAGTTAATTTTTGAGTGAGATAATCATTGATAAGGATTACAAATATCATATAATTTAACATCCCTAAAAGTCATGAGCTCATCCACATATAAGTCTTAAGGGCTTAGTAGGGAACTAGGTTTAATTTGGATTTGCTTAATGAGGTTTAGGAAAGATACATAACTAATTGTGAACATTTTGCAAACATTACAAGCCCAACTTTAATTGTAAGTATGAAATTCTTAATAACCTAATCTTGCCCTCAAGGGCACCCATTTATATAGCTTTTAAATGAGACATTAAATGACTAAGTAAGTACCCCTCTCATGAGACAATTGAAACAACAGGTTCACTGAGCATAGAGTGGTTTAATCAGTCAAACCCTAAGCTTAACTTTGGATGATTCTAAAGACATCGGGTGGTCGATCAGATCACTTTTACCTTGTAGGGATCCAAATGTGGAATTCACAACTTCGTCTGCGGTTCCACCTCCAGAATTTGTCGAGTGTAGGTGCTTTCAGCAACGGGCTATAAGGGCACCTCAACGTGTTCTACCCAATGCCTAACCATCGACGTAGATCCAGTACTGTCTAATTGTTGAGAGTCTCCTTCTCCCTCGACTGCTTGGTTGCTGACACATCCAACCAGCGCTGGGAGGTGTTCCGGGGGAACCTTCTGAGGACAAATTCCCTAAGATCCAGCCACCGGGAGTGTAAGTTGATCGTTCCTTCGCAAGATCTCCTGTTGAAGGTCTTTAATGGGCCCATCAACTGAGCCCGCAATTCTTGAACTTGTCGTTGGATTTTGTGATTCACAGATTCTCTATTGAATTTCATCTCCACTAGATCTCTCTGTTGCAATTCTCCTTTATAATTTGTTCTGCTTCTCTTCTGTAGCATGTCCACGCTCATCACATCACCTTTTAAGATATTGAGCCTGAGATTGTCTTTTTGTGAACACGCCCCGAGAGTTAGAGTTGAGAGGAGAGAAGTGAGAGAGAGAGAGAAAGAGAAAGCTAAGGAATGCAAAAGAGTATTCAAAAGTTTCTTTATTGATATTAAGACCTCCTATTTATAGGGGTCATAAAATACAAGTACATGTATGAAAACATCAATTTCTATAATCATCTCAATGATTCTTANGCTAAGGAATGCAAAAGAGTATTCAAAAGTTTCTTTATTGATATTAAGACCTCCTATTTATAGGGGTCATAACATACAAGTACATGTATGAAAACATCAATTTCTATAATCATCTGAATGATTCTTTTTCAATTTACATGATACTGACAATGAGAGTCGACGCCTGGTCGGTCGGCCAATGCTTTGAGATCAGTTGGTTATGTTGATTGTAAGCTGTATGCGTGTTTCAGTTGGTTGCAATGACTGACTGTATGCCCTTCAAAGATTCAATCGCTTGATCAGGCCATGAGGATTTTGGCGTTGGCCTCTCGGTTGATAGGCTCGTTAGTTGACTGACTTCACTAGATAAAAGTTTCCTGTCAGTCGGTCGGTCACGTCGGTCAGCCGCTCCATCGACTCAATCAATGACTTTGTTGATGGATTATATGTTCTTCTATATTCTATTGTCCACGACCCCACGTGTATGCCCCAATTATTGACCGCTTNCTAGATAAAAGTTTCCTGTCAGTCGGTCGGTCACGTCGGTCAGCCGCTCCATCGACTCAATCAATGACTTTGCTGATGGATTATATGTTCTTCTATATTCTATTGTCCAGGACCCCACGTGTATGCCCCAATTATTGACCGCTCGGTCTCTTTGAGATTCATGCTGGCATTTCTATAATATACACCAAAAAAGCTGATTTAAAAATCCTGCAAATGCAGGGAATAATATCAAGCAACTCAAATTAGATTTTAAAGTCAACTTGAATAAAGTGCTTATTAATCTAGTTTTAAACACAAACACAATTGCTATCCACAGTAACCATCGTGGTTGAAGCAGATTTCTTTCTGTTTGGGATAGAAAACAAAAAGAAAAAAAAACACATTCTGTCCCATCATTGGAAGTTCATGTGCTGGTTGTACCACCAAAAAATTACCAGTATTTTCTGAATCAGTCTTGTGCTCTGTTGCCCAACTTCACCGAGCTCCTCATTTACCTCATGCCTATTACAACAAGCATTTACATCCATATAAAAAAACAAATCCCAACATAAAATTGTATATATAAGTTCTTTTTTTGGTGGGCCCATTTACATACATATAAAAAACATATATATTGTGAACTAAAAAATGCATTTTCATTTTATATTTCTCTGTAAGCTAACCATCTGGGTTGTGAGATTATGATGGTGCCTCTTCTTCCTTCAGATAAGGTATTGGATATTGGAGGAACTCGATTTATGAAACAGTGAAGCTTTTCTGGGACCCGGAAACAGGAAGGCTTCATGACAAGATCTACAATTTTGTTGTTTCTGCAAATTGAAGTTCTCTGATGGCGAAACTAATAATTATGACAAGATTTTTGAACAGCTTTCTAACCAAAGCCCTACAAATTGTCTGAACAGGGATCAGTGACAACTGCAATTGTTGGAGAAGTTAGTATTAATTTGTCAGATTATTCAGATGCAGTTAAAAGGAGAATGCGTTCTTTATATACAGGTTTTTTTTGGGGGCATTTAAATACATATAAAGAATTTTCATGTGTTCATATTTACATATTTGACACTTAAAGATAAAATTTTATATATAGGTTTTGTTTTGGTGCATTTACATAAATATAAAAAAATTCTTATCTTATTACATATTTGGCATCTAAACTTTACTTTTTTTTAAGTTAAAGAACTTATAAATCTCGTATATATTTACATATCTAACATCTAAAATTTTCCTTCTCGTATTTATAACATTCAAATCATTCATATCACATTATAAATAACATCATGNTTGGTGCATTTACATAAATATAAAAAAATTCTTATCTTATTACATATTTGGCATCTAAACTTTACTTTTTTTAAAGTTAAAGAACTTATAAATCTCGTATATATTTAGATATCTAACATCTTAAATTTTCCTTTTCGTATTTATAACATTCAAATCATTCATATCACATTATAAATAACATCATTTGAATTTTGTAAAAGTGAATAGCCACTTTTTCATCATAGTTAACATGGAGATGTTAGATATGTAAATGCAAAAGAATTTAGCGGTTTGTAAGTAAATCTTCCTATGAATCATGCAGCCTATCACAGATTATTAGCTGATTGTTTTGTATGCCATCATCATCATCAACCTCATCCTTACACATACAACTCCGCAGATACAAAAAAAAAGAAAAAAATTTCGAACCAAAGAAATCACAGCGAAGCAACAAATGAGCGACTCATCATATATTTAGATATGGGCCGAAAACAAAGAATCTTAGCTCGAAATAAAAAAAAAAATTATATAAATTATATATATTTATATCTAAATTAAACTCATGTTTTGCTTATTTTATTATATATAAAAAGTACAAGTTTGAATGCAGCATCTTAAACTTATTTTTTTAATTAATTTAAACGAGTTAATTTGAACGAGCACGAGCTGAAAACGAAAACGAATATTGTTTCAAGCCGACCACGAACAGTTTGTTCACGAGCACCCTTGATTTAATTTAAATAGGAAGTTCTGATATAATAATAAAAAAAAAACTAATAAAATGTGTTAACATAAAAATTATGTTGTATGTCTGNTTATATATAAAAAGTACAAGTTTGAATGCAGCATCTTAAACTTATTTTTTTAATTAATTTAAACGAGTTAATATGAACGAGCATGAGCTGAAAACGAAAACGAATATTGTTTCAAGCCGACCACGAACAGTTTGTTCACGAGCACCTTTGATTTAATTTAAATAGGAAGTTCTGATATAATAATAATAAAAAAAACTAATAAAATGTGTTAACATAAAAATTATGTTGTATGTCTCCTCTTGCAACAATTCTTTACTCTATAACTGCCCTTAACTGCCCATGAGAGTAACTGCCCATGAGAGCCTCCTGACGCAAAATGCATGACAGCATCAAACGCATTTTTAAGAAAACAATTTTCTAACCAGATCATATGTCATGGGAAAATAAAGCTCTGAAGTAGATATCATTTGATGTATGGGATAATTACATACATACCGCTCAATCATCATGTATTTACATATCTAACATCTAAGCTTCATTTTCTACACTTATGCCAACTTATCTATGCCTGGAAAGGTGTATTTCACCTTTAGAAGGTTAGAATTATCGTATTTTTTAGATGATATGAAAATTTTGTATGGTATAGATGTAAAAAGATAAGTCTAAGTATTGTCCATATTTTCTGTCAGGACACCTGACGTACCTCTACGTGCGGCGCAGGTTATTCCTGAGTTATTTTCAGGTTATTTCCGGGTTATTTTCAATAATCCCGAAATAACCCTTGTTTCTGGGTTATTTCGGGATTATTGAAAATAACCCGGAAATAACCTGAAAATAACTCAGGAATACTCTGTGCCGCACGTAAAACTAAGTCAGGAGTCCTCACAGAAAAATTTTTGCTAAGTATTAGATATATAAATACATAAGAATTGGGTGGTATTTACAAAAATTGAGCATATAAGGGTACAAGGTTCATTGTTTCGCTTATAAGTAATTAAACATGGAGGGGAGTCTTCTTTTATACTATTTAAGCTCATGAATTTAGAGTTTTAGGCAATATTTAACAAGCATTTTTCTTCTTTGCAGATAAAGGAAAATCATAACAATATTCAAATGAATTAGTTGAAGAATTGGAGATAATACTTTGATTTGTTTAATCGTTTCCATATTCATATGACCTTTTTATCTTGCTACGGCTGAAAAACTAGTTGTATAATTTTAAGGTAGCAATTAATTGTGTTTGGAATGATTAAAAAAGAAATGTTGGAAGAATCCACAACAAACATTAGTGATGATATAATTACAAAATATATTGAATAATTAATGAAAAAAGATGCCTTAGTGATCATGAGACATTTGTTACAAAAGATTTGTTTCAATTATAGGAAAGCAATGCAAAAGTTAAATAATTCATCAAAGTTGGGGGCAAGGAAATTTAGCAAATTTAAAAGATGATGAGATGACTCTTGTTATAATTATAAACCCTACATATAACATGAACACATAATTGTAAATTGAGATTCAGTAAATACTGCATTAATTATAACGCNTCTTGTTATAATTATAAACCCTACAAATAACATGAACACATAATTGTAAATTGAGATTCAGTAAATACTGCATTAATTATAACGTGAAACTTATATCCGCATTATATTGTTCAAACTTGGCTTATTTAAATTTTCTTATGTTTGAACTTGATTTGTACTTGATTTATTTATGACAAGTGAACGAGTATTTAAAAGTGCAAAAAAATTGAACGAGTACCTAAATTTTTATATAAAAATATAATAAATAATTTTACAAATCTGAATAAATAATCAACTAAATAAATCATATAAACTAACCCAATTGCCATCTTCTAGTGGCTATGATATATATATTCTCACAAAAATGAATTCTAAGACAGACAAAAATTTTGAAACAAGAGTAAAAAATTCTAAATGAACTAATATCACAAAGTAACTGGTAATGTGAAACCATTCATCAATTGTAGAAATAAATAAGAAAAATCAAAGGCAAACATACAAGGACAATGAAATAGAATGAATAAAAGGTGATGTTCACTTTTAGAATTCCATCATGTTAATTTTCAAATAATTAATAATAAATAAATATATAATTGATAATTATTATAAAAATACTATCGATATAATACTATATTACTATTAAATCTACAATTAAATAAATTCTAGCTAATCAAATCATATTTAAATAAAATATATTATATGATACGAGTTATATTCGAGCTTAATATTAAATGTTTAATAACTAAATTGTCGAACAACAAACAAGTTTGTTTGTGAACATAAATGAACAAGTTCAACTATGTTAATGTTTAGTTCATTTAAGATTCGAGTTCTTAAAAATTATTCAAGCTTATTTATTTAATTATTTGAACGAACATGATCGTATCTTAATCAAGTCGAGTTCGAGTTGTTCATTGAGTGCATTGGTTCATTTACAGCCCTAGGCGGTTTATCCAATAAAAATTTGCTAGAAATTTTTTCTTGCAGCTATTCTGATCATTAAAATGTATTACTGACCTAGGTTATTACGACTAGTTAAAATTCATCATAACCTTACNATCTTAATCAAGTCGAGTTCGAGTTGTTCATTGAGTGCATTGGTTCATTTACAGCCCTAGGCGGTTTATCCAGTAAAAATTTGCTAGAAATTTTTTCTTGTAGCTATTCTGATCATTAAAATGTATTACTGACCTAGGTTATTACGA
Source organism: Phalaenopsis hybrid cultivar (assembly GCA_002079205.1). NCBI lineage: Eukaryota > Viridiplantae > Streptophyta > Magnoliopsida > Asparagales > Orchidaceae > Phalaenopsis > Phalaenopsis hybrid cultivar. The sequence goes on along the minus strand of JXCR01096999.1, from coordinate 24,254 downwards.
CTAGTTAAAATTCATTATTACCTTATTAGTAACTTAGATTTTAGGTGAAAGTGTTGTAGTTCTTTGTGGATATTTTTGCTAGATGTAACCTTTTTTCTTATAGTGGCTGCAAAGATTATGACTATTACTTAATGGAGATACTTCCTTAAGTTCTTCCATAAATATTGCATAAAAAAACCATATGCTCACATTCATAAAAAAAAAATGACCATACACAAATATTTGTATATATAAATAAAAATTATCAGTCAATTCGTTAAATTAAATCCAATAGTTTAAGCAATGATTTAAAAAAAAATATTATTCTCATACTTTGTTAGATTCAGATGCAGCTATTGCAAAAGCTAATTTTAAAAAGATATTAGTTCCATTAAAAATTATTTAGATAAAAGTACACAATATAATTTTATTTTAAAGGGCAATCTAGTCCAACTTGATCTTTGCACCCAATTATGAAACCATCAATACAAACTCTAAAGTTGACATAGAACCTGTTGAAAGAATTTTAATGTCCACCATTAGTGTAAGTAATATGAGAGTCGAGATTTATCTTAATAGATTTTTNTATAATTTTATTTTAAAGGGCAATCTAGTCCAACTTGATCTTTGCACCCAATTATGAAACCATCAATACAAATTCTAAAGTTGACATAGAACCTGTTGAAAGAATTTTAATGTCCACCATAAGTGTAAGTAATATGAGAGTCGAGATTTATCTTAATAGATTTTTCTTGCAATGTTGGTGCCTATTTATAATCATTATTTATCAATCCAAATATCCTATCTTAGCTTACTTTTCGGAGTTCCATAGCTTCATAGAAACTCTGAAGTTGGCATAGAACCTCTTGAAATAATTTTATTGTCCAGTATAAGTGTACATAATATGAGAGTCAAGATTTCTCTTAATATATTTTGCTTGCAAAGTAGGTGCTTATTTATAATCGTTAATATTTATCAATCCAAATAGCCTATCTCAAGTTTACTCTTTGGAGTACAATAAATTCATATATGATTATAATAATTTGTAGATATTCTTTAAGTTATTATTAATTTATCCTTGAGGGATATTTGAATTTTTTTTTTTCATAATATTCTAAATCAGTTGAGCAACCCATGAGGAAGTGTTTTAGTTATTTCCTATTCTATTGACATTTGGGTATGAATGTATTGTTATTAATATTCTTAATTTAAAAGTTTGGCAATCTATGCACAAAGAGACTTTTATTTATCATGAACATCTGGGTGTGAACAAGTAATTATTCTTATTATTTTATTATTAGTTGTGATCTTGATAACAATGCCATTTATGATTATTTCTGATCGNCACAAAGAGACTTTTATTTATCATGAACATCTGGGTGTGAACAAGTAATTATTCTTATTATTTTATTATTAGCTGTGATCTTGATAACAATGTCATTTATGATTATTTCTGATCATATAGAATCCATAAAGCTAATAGAATCATAACAACTTTTATCCATTAATAACATTTTATAATCTCATCTTTAACAAATTAGAAACATTTATAATTAGATTGAAGCTCATTATTTTTAATATTAATACAATTATGGCTTGAATGGTAGTGCTCCAATTAATGGCTAGCATCTCTCATCTCTACCATATGAATGTATGTTATCTTGTGTTACCATCACTACTTCAGTTTATCCAGTTTCCACCCAATTTTGTAATCATATTCATCAATTCAACATTGCTTATGAGATTCTTAGTTTTTAGACAATGATATATGATTATGAAATTATAACACTAAACCATAGCCTTCTNGGCTAGCATCTCTCATCTCTACCATATGAATGTATGTTATCTTGTGTTACCATCACTACTTCAGTTTATCCACTTTCCACCCAATTTTGTAATCATATTCATCAATTCAACATTGCTTATGAGAATCTTAGTTTTCAGACAATGATATATGATTATGAAATTATAACACTAAACCATAGCCTTCAATCTAAGGACAAACTTTGTCAATCCTTTCTTTCACCACATGGAAATTCATAGTCATTTTTTGAGCTTAATAAACATTCTACTCACAACTATTATATTTTCTGTCTTGATTCTTGATTTGTGTCTAATATGTCTAAAATAAAAATGCAATAAACATGTCACATTCATGTAATATGAAATAAAGTTAGAAATAAACTCAAATATCTGAGCACCTAAAGCAAACCAATAAAATTTGGAAAGCAGAGAAGCTTTAGGCATGAATGATGATTTGGCGATTTCTAAATATTTATATAAAAACTCAAAACTAAATGCATAAACAAAAATTCATTTAAACATTCCTAAGCTTTGCAGCAAAACTGAAGAAACATATCATTTCTTAAACCTTCTATTTGCCTTATTCTATTAGTCCAGTTTATTGTAATATAACATTCCTTTCTTGAGAAGAAAACCTCTTGAAATAAAATCATCAAACTAAATTTCTAAAAATGTAAAATTATTAGGATCGGTATCTTGAACTAAATTTCTAAAAATGTAAAATTATTAGGATCGGTATCTTGAACCAAATTTCATTTAACTGTTTTCTTGTTGGTGCATTTAACAAATCATAAGAACATTCTTAAAAACCAATATTTAAACAAATAATGGTGTTTGTGTTGCGAATAAAGCAACCCGTCCATAGCTCAAATTGACATTTTCTCATGTTTGGCAGCAAATTGGATTTGATACTTAAAATTAATTGCTAAATTAAATGTTGTTAATTCCTTCTATGATTTGCTCTAGAAGAGAAAAAAGAAATATTTAATGAGCTTCATTAATTATTTGATTAATTCTTTAATAGGCCTAATGACATGATGAAATTAATAAATAGGAATGCTAACTCCCCTTGTTATCCCTCTTTGGTATTGATAGCTTTCCAGGTTCCTCTTTTGGCGTGCTTCAGTTTGAAGCTCTCGGGTAGAGAGAGAGAGAAGGAGAGAAGGAGAAGAGAGAGAAATAGGTAGAGAGAAAGAGGTAGAGAGAACGATTGCTTTCTTGTAATCATCTAGATGATCGACGGGTGTAATTCCTCAAGCTAATAAAATTCCCTGCAGCTCCGTGGACATAGGCAATTTGTCGAATCACATAAATCTGTGTTTTGCTGTTTTCTGTTTTGTGATTTTTCTCGATCCGATTTTTCTCTTTATTGCCGTCATTTTTTTCACAATAATTGATATCAGAGCTTTGGTTTGAATATGAGGGAAAGCGATGACCCGAGATGATGTGATGATATCAGGGATCAAGAAGTTTAATGACACAGATTTTGGTTACTGGAGGATGCAGATAGAAGACTACCTCTATGACAAGAAATTTCATCTTTCGTTACTGGAAAAGCGACATAAAAATTTGGATTCACTGTCAGGGAATCAGACTTGGGACCTGACAGAACTTCCAACAGAGAAGAAGGAAATGCACAATAAGTGTGTGTATCAGATGAAGACTGCACTTGATGGCAGCAAGAGGTATGAGGCTAGACTTTTTGAAAAGGGCTTTCATTAGAGGCAAGATATCGCCCATTCAATGTGAGTTGTGAGTAGAAATATAAGTAACCCAGGAGATAACTTGGAGGTACAAATCTATATTGACAATGATTTACCGACTAAGGGTGTTACTCTTGAGAAACTGAAGTTGTGTTTAACTTCATCTGATCTTTTAACATGAAGACCAGGGCTTTGAGTTGTAGAGGTGAAGGATATCACGTTTGAAGAAAAAGGGTGACACAACTAGTGGATGATGCAGCCAGTGTACCAGTCTCCAAATGGGAGATTTGTTGCGAATATTGAAATCAGTCCACTGCTCAAATTGACATTTTCTTATGCTTGACAACAAATTAGATTTGATACTTGAAATTAATTGCTAAATTAATTGGTCTAATTCCTTTTATGATTTGCTGCAGAAGAGAAAAGGAAATATTTAATGAGCTTCATTAATTTTTTGATTAATTTCTTAATGGGTCTAATGACATGATGAAATTAATAAATAAGCATGTTAGCTCCCTTTGTTATCCCTCATTGGCATTGGTAGCTTTTCAGGTTCTTCTTCTGACATGCTTTAGTTCAAAGCTCTCAGGTAGAGAGAGAGAGAGAAGGAGAGGAGAAGAGGAGAGAGAAAGATGTAGAGAGAAATACTGCTTTCTTGCAATCATCGAGGTGATGAACAAGTGTAATTCCTCAAGCTAATTAAATCCTCTGCAGCACTGTGGACATAGACAATTTGTCGAGCTATGTAAATATGTGTGTTTCACTATTTTTTGTTTTGCAATTTTTCTCGATCCGATTTTTCTCTTTATTGTCGTCAATTTTTTCACAACAGTTTGGGCATTGTAAATCTTCAAATCGAAGCATCCTTATAACTTACAAAATTATAGAAGGGTAGTTAGACACAGAGGGAAAGAGATATAAATAGAGTAAGAGGTGGCTCATATGGATAACATTGAAAAGTTCGACCAATTGGGTGTTAGAGAAAGCGATGGTTCAAGCAAAAAAGGGTTTTTGGATTGAGAGAAGAAGCATTTATAGGAAACTAAGGGCCAGTTTGGGGTAGCTGCAACAGTGAAACTGCAGCAGAAAAAGTTGTTCAAAAAAACGATTATTAAAAATTTATTTTAATTTCAAAAAGTTAGACCACAGCTTTCTGACAGCCGCCATATTTTAATATGTCATATAAAATAAAATAGTTTTCAACCATAGAGNTTATAGGAAACTAAGGGCCAGTTTGGGGTAGCTGCAACAGTGAAACTGCAGCAGAAAAAGTTGTTCAAAAAACTAAAACGATTATTAAAAATTTATTTTAATTTCAAAAAGTTAGACCACAGCTTTCTGACAGCCGCCATACTTTAATATGTCATATAAAATAAAATAGTTTTCAACCATAGAACTATTTTTTAGAAAGCAACAATAAAACAATTTCTCGAACAAAACTGTGGTGACAGTCTTAAAAGCAAAGCGGTCAGGAAGATGTCCTAAACATACCCTAAGTGGAGAATGAGACAGAGTTGGGGAATTATTTTTTATATATTAAATAAATTTTGTGTGCATATTATTAATTAAAATTTTTAGGTGTTAGGCATATAAATAATAATGTTTAGAATACTCTAAATATAAATTTGTATAATTCTTATTTTTAATAACAAGAGTTATATTTATTATGAATTTGATAAGAGAGTTTAGACATTAGGGCTTTAGAGAGAGAGAGAGAGGTGGCTTAAGGAGGCAGAGAATGAGAGAAATGTTTTTATGTAGAGAGGATGAGTTCGCACAAGAGAGAGGAAAAGTGATTGAGTTAAAAGAGGCTANTAACAAGAGTTATATTTATTATGAATTTGATAAGAGAGTTTAGACATTAGGGCTTTAGAGAGAGAGAGAGAGAGAGAGAGGTGGCTTAAGGAGGCAGAGAAAGAGAGAAATGTTTTTATGTAGAGAGATGAGTTCGCACAAGAGAGAGGAAATGTGATTGAGTTAAAAGAGGCTCNTTTAGGCATGAATGATGATTTGGCGATTTCTAAATATTTATATAAAAACTCAAAACTAAATGCATAAACAAATATTCATTTAAACATTCCTAAGCTTTGCAGCAAAACTGAAGAAATATATCATTTCTTAAACCTTCTATTTGCCTTATTCTATTAGTCCAGTTTATTGTAATATAACATTCCTTTCTTCAGAAGAAAACCTCTAGAAATAAAATCATCAAACCAAATTTCTAAAAATGTAAAATTATTAGGATCGGTATCTTGAACCAAATTTCTAAAAATGTAAAATTATTAGGATCGGTATCTTGAACCAAATTTCATTTAACTGTTTTCTTGTTGGTGCATTTAACAAATCATAAGAACATTCTTAAAAACCAACATTTAAACAAATAATGGTGTTTGTGTTGCGAATAAAGAAACCCGTCCATAGCTCAAATTGACATTTTCTCATGTTTGACAGCAAATTGGATTTGATACTCAAAATTAATTGCTAAATTAATTGTTGTTAAATCCTTCTATGATTTGCTCTAGAAGAGAAAAAAGGAATATTTAATGAGCTTCATTAATTATTTGATTAATTCTTTAATAGACCTAATGACATGATGAAATTAATAAATAGGAATGCTAACTCCCCTTGTTATCCCTCTTTGGTATTGATAGCTTTCCAGATTCTTCTTTTGGCGTGCTTCAGTTTGAAGCTCTCGGGTAGAGAGAGAGAGAAGGAGAGGAGGAGAAGAGAGAGAAATAGGTAAAGAGAAAGAGGTAGAGAGAACGATTGCTTTCTTGTAATCATCTAGATGATCGACGGGTGTAATTCCTCAAGCTAATAAAATCCCCTGCAGCTCCGTGGACATAGGCAATTTGTCGAATCACATAAATCTGTGTTTCGCTGTTTTCTGTTTTGTGACTTTTCTCGATCCGATTTTTCTCTTTATTGCCGTCATTTTTTTCACAATAACTGATATCAGAGCTTTGGTTTGAATATGAGGGAAAGCGATGACCCGAGATGATGTGATGATATCAGGGATCAAGAAGTTTAATGACACAGATTTTGGTTACTGGAGGATGCAGATAGAAGACTACCTCTATGACAAGAAATTTCATCTTTCGTTACTGGAAAAGCGACAAAAAAATTTGGATTCACTGCCAGGGAATCAGACTTGGGACCTGACAGAACTTCCAATAGAGAAGAAGGAAATGCACAATAAGTGTGTGTATCAGATGAAGACTGCACTTGATGACAGTAAGAGGTATGAGGCTAGACTTTTTGAAAAGGGCTTTCATTAGAGGCAAGATACTGCCCATGCAATGTGAGTTGTGAGTAGAAATATAAGTAACCCAGGAGACAACTTGGAGGTACAAATCTATATTGACAATGATTTACCGACTAAGGGTGTTACTCTTGAGAAACTGAAGTTGTGTTTAACTTCATCTGATCTTTTAACATGAAGATCAGGGCTTTGAGTTGTAGAGGTGGAGGATATCACATTTGAAGAAAAGGGTGACACAACTAGTGGGTGATGCAGCCAGTGTACCAGTCTCCAAATGGGAGATTTGTTGCGAATATTGAAATCAGTCCACTGCTCAAATTGACATTTTCTTATGCTTGACAACAAATTAGATTTGATACTTGAAATTAATTGCTAAATTAATTGGTCTAATTCCTTTTATGATTTGCTGCAGAAGAGAAAAGGAAATATTTAATGAGCTTCATTAATTTTTTGATTAATTCCTTAATGGGTCTAATGACATGATGAAATTAATAAATAAGCATGCTAGCTCCCTTTGTTATCCCTCATTGGCATTGGTAGCTTTTCAGGTTCTTCTTCTGACATGCTTTAGTTCAAAGCTCTCGGGTAGAGAGAGAGAGAGAGAAGGAGAGGAGAAGAGGAGAGAGAAAGAGGTAGAGAGAAATACTGCTTTCTTGCAATCATCGAGGTGATGGACAGGTGTAATTCCTCAAGCTAATTAAATTCTNATATATATATATATATATATATATATATATATATATATATATATATATATATATATATATAATTAATTAACTGTTAAATTGATATTATATTAGCTCAATATCCTCAAAAAAAAAAATGTTAGGATAGGAATGCACCTAAATATGCTCATTGCTAAGCGACATGAGGATCTTCTCGACCTGCACAAGGATCTACTCCCCGCTCTACAAGCATCAAGAAAACTTCACAAATGTTATTGTTTCTCTTTTGTGATTGGTTAGGTCACTTCTCATCGCTTGGCAGCTTGTTTTATTGTCTGCAACTAAATTGTGTGTTATCTATTTCTTCAATATTAGAATTTTACAAGTCATTTGGGGTAGCTTATAAGTGCGGCGACATTTTTGAAAATGCCGCCGCACTGTTTGTTTTGCATGTTTTAACTGATTATATGTAAACTGTGTTTTTTATTTTGAGAAAAAGTGATTGCGGGTATAGCCCAGCGATCAGCGTTTCGAACTCCTGCCCGCGATAAATTTTACACCACTAGCCCTTAGCGACCCCGCATCGTGCCCTAAAAGCTCTCTTCCGCCGAAGGAAGCCATGCCTACCTCCNATGTAAACTGTGTTTTTTATTTTGAGAAAAAGTGATTGCGGGTATAGCCCAGCGATCAGCGTTTCGAACTCCCGCCCGCGATAAATTTTACACCACTAGCCCTTAGCGACCCCACATCGTGCCCTAAAAGCTCTCTTCCGCCGAAGGAAGCCATGCCTACCTCTGCATGCTCAATTCGGCCGAAAGCCTTTCCTCCGAACTCTCGATTCGGCCGTGAGCCGAGAGCCGCTCCTACCTCCGCCAAAGGAAACATGCTCCAACCCTTGGTAAGAAATCCCGATCCTCCCTCCTCTCATTCATCTGTTCTTCCCTCTTTTATTCTTTTTTTGAGATTCTCATCCCCTGATCTCTTAGGTTTGCCCTAGCTCGCGACTCCATAGCCTCTCCCTACTTCTGTTCGGCATCCTGCTCTTACTCGGCAAGCTTCTTCTTCAACATTCTCGGCAGGTGAAACTTCTTCCTTGCCCTTTTTTTGGCAATTCCATTGGCTTTTCAACAACCATTTCTTCCTCTTCTTCGCACCTCGACAAGCATTTCTACAAAATTTCTTCCTGTTCTTCTGCATTTCTACAAAATTTCTTCCTGTTCTTCTGCATTTCTTCCTCTTGTAAATTTTAAAATGTGTCAACACACTGAACACAAATTGTCCCAGCCATTTCTTCATTTTATTAACAAGACATGATTTCATGCATAAGCATATATTTGGGTTGCATCCATTTCTAAGGAATAGCAGATGGAAGAAGATAAGACTTCAAGGGTCGCCTTTAATTAAAACTTGTATGTGTTTTATGTTGGGATCTACAATTAGTTCTGAATTCTAAATGCATATTCTGTTTGCCTGGTTAGATGAGGTGGAAGATTATGCCTTTGAGATAATTTTTAATATTTTNTCTGCATTTCTACAAAATTTCTTCCTGTTCTTCTGCATTTCTTCCTCTTGTAAATTTTAAAATGTGTCAACATAGTGAACACAAATTGTCCCAGTCATTTCTTCATTTTATTAACAATACATGATTTCATGCATAAGCATATATTTGGGTTGCATCCATTTCTAAGGAATAGCAGATGGAAGAAGATAAGACTTCAAGGGTCGCCTTTAATTAAAACTTGTATGTGTTTTATGTTGGGATCTACAATTAGTTCTGAATTCTAAATGCATATTTTGTTTGCCTGGTTAGATGAGGTGGAAGATTATGCCTTTGAGATAATTTTTAATATTTGTTGTATATTAAACATTTTCTGAAGCAGAGACAGATTGTTGTTGTATTATATATTATGACACTTTAGTTGTAAATTATCATTATCATTATTTTGATTATACAGGTGCTTTTTTTTCTCCATCATTATATGTTATTTTAGTTCAGAAATTCATGACAATAGATTGAAGATGGCACAATATAGGAGCAAACATTGGGAAAAAAATTATATTTAAACGTATAAGAGATTAATAAACTAAAGGGAAATTGTCTGAATGTTTGTGTCATGCTTGAGTCATACTTGATTGTACATAATAAGCTTGTGTGGAGTTCTACATTTCTAAACACGACTCAATGGCTCCCCTATAGCGATAGTTAGGAAACTTAACATATTTTCTTATGATTTTCTTATTGTTCTCTTATTGTTAATATGAGCTATTGCATTCCATTTGAAACTTTAAAATTATGCTTCTTTACAACTTTTACATATGAACTTTAAAATTTTCAACACTCATGTTGTGGTATTAACTCAATGTGAAATAGTTCATATCACAAATTCTTTCTCAAATGTTTTTCTAATATTAAGGTCTTCTTCAATGTTTAAAGCTTTGTTGGATTTTTTGGATTTTTTATGCTCAAGTTATTGGATTTCTTATGTGAAATTGTTGCAACATTATTGGATTTTTATGCTCATATTATTAAATGCATTCTTTTCTTATTTAACCTTTCACTAGTAAGTACTGCAATGAATAAGAACAAAGAAGTTAGATCATCTGCCATGTGGGACAGAGAAACAACAAATATTTTCTGTGACCTCTATCTTAAGAAGGTGGAGTTAGGAAATAGACCTACGACATATTTTAACAAAGAAGATTGACAAAATCTTATTGNATGTGAAATAGTTCATATCACAAATTCTTTCCCAAATGTTTTTCTAATATTAAGGTCTTCTTCAATGTTTAAAGCTTTGTTGGATTTTTCGGATTTTTTTTGCTCAAGTTATTGGATTTCTTATGTGAAATTGTTGCAACATTATTGGATTTTTATGCTCATATTATTAAATGCATTCTTTTCTTATTTAACCTTTCACTAGTAAGTACTGCAATGAATAAGAACAAAGAAGTTGGATCATCTGCCATGTGGGACAGGGAAACAACAAATATTTTCTGTGATCTCTATCTTAAGAAGGTGGAGCTAGGAAATAGACCTACGACATATTTTAACAAAGAAGATTGACAAAATCTTATTATCAAATTCAAGAAACTGACAGGAAGAGACTATGACATGATGAAATTTAAGAGCAAGTGGGATTAATTAAAGAAGGATTGAAAAATTTGGAAAGAACTTAAAAGGGGGACTACAGGTTTGGGCTGGGATCCAGTGAAGAGAACAATAGATGCTCCTGAGGATTGGTGGGTTGAGAAACTAGAGGTAAATACTTACCTTATATCATTTCCTTATTTCAATTTTAGTTATATTGAACTGATTTAACTAATTTAATTTTCTATGTCGTATAGGTTGATACACCTAAAATATATATTATTTTTAGACACATTTTTATACATATTTTTGAAATATTGCGTTTTAATGGAAGATATTTGTGTGTTTTTCTTTCAGGTACAATTAAAAAGTTGAAAAATACTAAAAATAGTGAAAAAGGATTAATTTTGGGGCAAAAATGTGAAAATTGTGCAAAACTGTTTTGGCNAATACTAAAAATAGTGAAAAAGGATTAATTTTGGGGCAAAAATGTGAAAATTGTGCAAAACTGTTTTGGCGCCTAAGCGCCGGTGAAACAGAGAAGGCCTCGCCTAAGAGCCAGAGGCCTCGCGCTTAAGCGCCAGAGGCAGTTATTTGGTGGTTTTCTTCATTTGGCCAAATTTTGAAAAGACATTTGAGGCACCTATTGGCTAAAGAGGATGATTATGACCACTAGGAATAAAAATATTATTAAAAGCCTTGCGAAAGAAGANAACAGAGAAGGCCTCGCCTAAGAGCCAGAGGCCTCGCGCTTAAGCGCCAGAGGCAGTTATTTGGTGGTTTTCGTCATTTGGCCAAATTTCGAAAAGACATTTGAGGCACCTATTGGCTAAAGAGGATGATTATGACTACTAGGAATAAAAATATTATTAAAATCCTTGCGAAAGAAGACATCCCTTGGAGAATACATCAAATTTGAACACATTTTGAAGAATTTCCAAGGCTCCTCTTGGGAAATGTATAAAAGAAAGAAGTTGAGATATTTGAGATGAGTGCTTGAAGAAGGAGAAATTGCTGAGTCCTGAAAAGATTGTGGAGAATTTTGTAGAGAGATTCAGACACCATAAATTTACTTTTTCCTTTTTTTTAGTTTTATTTTGAGAANGTGCTTGAAGAAGGAGAAATTGCTGAGTCCTGAAAAGATTGTGGAGAATTTTGTAGAGAGATTCAGACACCACAAATTTACTTTTTCCTTTTTTTTTAGTTTTATTTTGAGAGTATAGAGTGTTGTAAAAGAGAAGAGATTCAAAGGAATTTCAAGAGTTTGGTGAAGGATTTGAGATAAGTTTTAATCTTTATTTTTAAACTACTTTTGGTTTTAATCGAGATTTATTGTTAGCTTGACATTGATTTATATTTTTAAACTAAAGTGTGGTTTTGTTTTCTCTATGGATTCTGAGTAGTTTTCTTTATCTTTCTCCTTAAAAATGAAAATTAATTAATGTGCNTTTAAACTAAAGTGTGGTTTTGTTTTCTCTATGGATTCTGAGTAGTTTTCTTTATCTTTCTCCTTAAAATGAAAATATTAATGTGTTGGATGGAAGTTGTGGAGAGTATTAATCTTTAATGTTGGAAGAAGTTGTGATAATTTAATTCCATGCATTTCATTTACTTCTTGATTCAGTCTATCTATATATTAAAATTTGTTGTGAAAAAATGTAAGAACCGGGCTGGTATTGTCTCAGTCAACAATTGGAAAAAAATTACATGAGGTTGTATGGATGAGAATGTAACTCATATGATTTAGTGCAAATAAATAGAGAAATAAACTTTGAAGGGTATGGAGTTAGAGGACTTTAATGTGACAGGCTAAAACACCCAACTTGGTTTATTGTTTTAGGTTCTGATACGAGATGTTAGCCCCTAGGTGGAGGAAATCGAGGGAACTCTAGAGTGAGAGCTGGTATCTTCCCTGCCTAGTCGGTCTTCAAAACTATTCAAACTTTAAATTAATCAATGTTCTTTATAACATCTCTAGTAAGGGTAAAAAATATTATTGCTCATATTTGGCTCAACACAATTAACATACTTTCACAACAGAATTCCTATACTTATTGCTGATTCATGAAAATGAGAAAGATATTTCAATATTCCGTGTTTTTCTTTTACATAAACTCAAGTTATTTAGAAGTTGCCACTATTTTGTCAAAATATCAAAAATACCAAAAAGATTTGAGTTTTAATTATTGTCAAATTATCCATAGTTTGAGTAATTGTCTTTTTGAAATAGAAGTTTGTTGTTTGAAAGTGCATATTGTCAATTTACCCGTGGGATCGATATTCGGGGCTTAATCAAAAAGTCCTTTATTACTTTATAACGATACACATACTTGCATAAAATCCCAATATATATATATATATATATATATAAATTAAAGAATTAAATTCTTATTTTTTTCGGGATTAAGTTTTTGGTACTGTTGTAAAGTAAGGAAATATAAATGAAAATATAATCACATACATTGTTATACTGTTGCATATAAACAGTCGGGATCACAAGTCGTGCCAGTAGTTAAGAAATTCAAAATGAATGACATTGATCCAATAATGAAAGAGAAGGTGGATGATATGAACGGGAGCACATGCTTTCAGCCTATCTGAACCTGACTTCATTGGCACATCCGACGCCACCACTCTCGCTATGACGTGGACTTTGCATCTGTAGAAGAAGACCTGCATCAGATTCAACAAAAAACATAAGAATTCCACATCGGACGTCCCATACCTCATGAAGAATTAGAACATGCCTACAGTAACGAAGGTAAAGGTGCAAGGGAAATGAACATATTGCGAGACCAGATAACAGACGAAATTGCTCGATCATGACACTAATATGAATATAAAGAGAAAAAATTTTATTGCATTTTATCCATAGTTTCTCCACTTTTGTTGTATTAGCTTTGAGTGCAATTTTTGGTCATTGGATGCTATTGGAAGGAGTTCTACTTTTTAAAGCATTTTACATNATATATATATATATATATATATATATATATATATATATATATATATAAATTAAAGAGTTAAATTCTTATTTTTTTCGGGATTAAGTTTTGGTACTGTTGTAAAGTAAGGAAATATAAATGAAAATATAATCACATACATTGTTATACTGTTGCATATAAACAGTCGGGATCACAAGTCGTGCCAGTAGTTAAGAAATTCAAAATGAATGACATTGATCCAATAATGAAAGAGAAGGTGGATGATATGAACGGGAGCACATGCTTTCAGCCTATCTGAACCTGACATCATTGGCACATCCGACGCCACCACTCTCGCTATGACGCGGGCTTTGCATCTGTAGAAGAAGACCTGCATCAGATTCAACAAAAAACATAAGAATTCCACGTCGGACGTCCCATACCTCATGAAGAATTAGAACATGCTTACAGTAATGAAGGTGAAGGTGCAAGGGAAATGAACATATTGCGAGACCAGATAGCAGACGAAATTGCTCGATCATGACACTAATATGAATATATAGAGAAAAAATTTTATTGCATTTTGTCCATAGTTTCTCCACTTTTGTTGTATTAGCTTTGAGTTTGCAATTTTTGGTCATTGGATGCTATTGGAAGGAGTTTTACTTTTTAAAGCATTTTACAGTTTAAAATGGTGTTGTTTTGCCTTTTCTGTTTGAAGTAAGCATTTTTATTTGATGTGATGAGAGATTTGGACGGTATAAATGTAAAATGTGGAATTTTGATGTTAGATATGTAAATAGATAGGAATTGGGTGGTATGTATGTAAAT
>JXCR01096991.1:40830-84941 GCA_002079205.1 Phalaenopsis hybrid cultivar | reverse complement strand
TACAAGATCAAATTCTTGCATCAATAATATCCATCTAATCAACCTTGGTTTGACATCTTTCTTTTGCATCAGATATTTAATAGCTGAGTGATCATTGTGCACTACACATTTAGTTCCAATTAAATAAGATTGAAATTTATCTAAAGCATATACGATAGCTAGTAGCTCTTTTTCAGTAACAGTATAGTTAATTTGAGCATCATTAAAAGTTTTACTAACGTAGTATATCACCTTAAAAATATTTTCATACATTTGCCCAAGGACAGCTCCAATAGCATAATCACTAGCATCACACATCAGTTCAAATGATTTCTCCCAGTTAAGTGAACTATAATAGGGGCCGTGATTAATTTTTTTTTAATAACTCATAGGCATTTAAACAGCTTTTAGTAAACTCAAATTTCTTGTGCTTTTCTAAAAGTTGGCATAGAGGTTTAGTAACTTTTGATAAATTNAAGGAAAAAGTCTAAGTCTAATAGCATCGTTTGAGACTCTATCATATTTAAAAGTAGCACATAGTTCTAAAACACTATCGAGGTGTAAGTTAGGATCTTCATTTGGTGTGTCTCCATGATTGTTTGTACCCATTTGGATAATAACAAGTTTAAGCTCAAATGAATTAGCAGCTACATCAGGATTTTGGATATATAAGTGAATTTCATCTGCTGTAGGATTTGCATAATCTCTTAAGGGTCTAAGTTGGTGTTTATTCTCTATTCCTTGATTGTTCATAATGTTTTCAATTGTATCATAATTTCTAGGTTTTCTTTTTAATTTTCTAATTTTTCTAATAGTTCGTTCTAATTCTGAATCGTATGGTATAAGATTTTCAGGTCCAAATTTGCGCATACAATTTAAAATTACTACTCAATAATATAAATATAAATATAAATATAAATATATAAATATATATATAAGTTGTAATTTAAGTAAAAACTTTTTAATAATTCTAATATGTCAGTTACTCCAAAATTCTCCCCGGCAACGGCGCCAAAAACTTGACCGACCTTTTTTGTAAATCAACAATTACAAGATTTTGATGACGCTACTAGAAGATTTAAATTCCAGCAACGATGTCAAAACTTGACTGCGACTTTATTTATTTATTTATATATGTTTGATTAATAAAGATGTATAGATATAATATTCAATAATGTTAAAGTTGAATTTGTCAATGCAAGTATATGTATCACTTAAGTAATATAGGGCTCTAATGGAGTCCTAGATATCGATCTCACAGGGAGAAATAGAATACTATGGACTAAGATTTAATAAAAAATAATACTTTAATNGTAGCAAGGAGGAAGAAATCTCTCACTTTCCCTCCGCTCTTACAATTTCTCGAAGAATTCCTCACAGTTATATGCTTAACCTCCAGGACTCCAAAAGTCTCTTCATTTTCGGCCAAAATGTTCTCTTTAAAATGTGGATGAGTTTTCCCAAGAGTTGCTTACGCACCCCTCCAAAATCCGGCCTTATCCATTGTACATGTCACATAACCGTCGATCCCGCCGTCGGGGCGGCCTTGATGGCGCCGTCGGCGGCCTTCTGGAGAATTTGTCCTGTAGCCTCGGGAAAAGCTCGCCATCGGCGGCCTCGATGACGCCGTCGGCAGCCTAGTGCAATTCTCCACATTTTGGTCTTTTTTGCTCCAAATTCGCTCCTTTTTTGCATCTTTTTGCTCCATTGACCCTGATTCATTATTTATGCAACAAAACATCAAAAATACCTTTCTTTAAAGTGCAATATCATTAAAAAACAGTATAAAAGAGGTATGAAAATCTCAACATATTTTTCTTTGGTCAATGTGCAAAATTAATAAAGTTGACTCCGCTTCACAACGACACAAAAAACTTGATTCGTTATTTATGAATAAGAATTTGAAGCAATTTATATTGAGATTCTATGTAAGTATACATATCATTATGAAGTAATACAAGACTTTCTGATTAAGCCTCAACTGTAGATCCCACAAGGAAGGTGTAAATTCCTAATGAAAATTTAAATTAGGAAATTCACAATGATAAAGAAAATCTACTACACTGAATTTCAAATATTTAGGATGCTAACAGATCTAAAATATCAACTACAAGAGAAACAGTAAGACAAAACTAAGCAATATCTACCAAACTATATTTTTGTGTTGAAGTTATCAAATATGAGAAAACATCTTTCCAACTACAATAAATTTGTCATTAAATGAGAGAAATAAATAATTTTAATTTGTCTTGAGCCAAATATGAGCAATTTTAATTATCTACCCTCAGTCAAGTGTTATAGAAAATCGTTGGCTAATCTTAGGTTTACTCTCTAAATCTGTGGTTAGACTGAGAGGATACTGACTCTCACTCCTGAGCTCTCACTTCCCTTCGTTTGAAGGCTAACTCTCGTTTTAGTTCTTAAACACTAAGACCAAATTGAGGATTTAAGTCCGTCACCCTAGAATCTCCAATTTTTTGCCCAGTAATATATATTTTCCTATTTATTTGCACCCAATTTTATGAACGAAACACTTCTTCATGGAATCAAATGTGATTCTCACTTTGTTGTGAAACTTAAACTCTATTTTCCAAAAAGTATGTTTCACAATAGATGTTAACATTTCAATTGGTCAAATCGAAAAGTAAATTAAGAACAGATTGAAAAAATTATCACAATTTATTTTATATTTTAAAATTGACACATTCAAATAAACTTTTCATTTCACCATATCTCATAGTAGGGAGAAAAACAAAGAAAACTACTCAGACCTCATGAGAAAGATACGATAAAATACGAATTTCATAAATAAAAGAAATTTTACACGACAATAATAAACAAACACCACTTATCTTTAACTCTTCATTAAAGCAAATCCCTTGTAGCTCCTCTTGGACTCTTTCTATCATTATAAGATTCTTGATTCTCTCTTCGGAGATGTAAGGAAGAAGAAATTTCTCACTTCTCTCCCTCTCCAACAACTCTTAATAGAAATTACACTTAGACTCTCTACACTACACAATACAAACAATGAAACACTAGAAGAAACTCAAGGGTACACTAGCGAACTCTTTTTTCTGATTAATTTTTGCTATAAATATAACATAATGTCGATTTTACAAGAGGTGTATCAAATAACTCATCAAAAAGCGTCCAATTTTAGATTTTTGCTCTGCACCAACTTTAGCGTTGTCGACGCCCACAATGGTGCGTCGGCGCCCGTGGCCCGAATTAAATTTGTGTTCTCTATCAAATGGCGTCGTCGATGCTGAGTATTTTTCTCCAAAATGCTATTTTGACTCCAAATTCCATCATTTTTTATTCTTTTTTGCTCCAAGTGCTAAAAATCATCAACCTGAAATAAAACATGAAAAATTCATTCTTTTAAAGCACAATATCATAAAAAATGAGTAAAAAATATAGGTCTAAAAATGTATATATTTTTGGTGTATCAAAATTTCCCAAACTTAAATGTTACTTGTCGTCAAGTAATTCTTCTCCTACATAAAAATATGATTTGTGGTAAATAGTTTAACTGTTAGATTTTCATATTTTGGCCTACTAAATATCATAACATTACTTAAAATAAATTTAAAATAACTCAAATTAATGCTAAAGGTGTAAGAATATCTAGTAGTCAAGTCTAAGATTTCTTATTTTCCATTCTTTTCAAGGAAACTTGCAAATTGTCATATTAAATTCTTTGAGAGGATCCATATGAAAAAGAACTTCATGAAAATTGTACCAGTAAATATGCTAATACTTAAATACAAGTTTAGAAAATGTAGTTAAGCCTTCTTCCTTAAGTTGATTCAAGTGAAACCATTTTTGATTAGACATCTTCTCAAGCTTCTTTTCACATATTTTTCTTTTCTTTTTTTTTTCTTCGTATGAGGATTACTTTATCTGGATGTCTTTAATAATTTTGAACTTCACTATCCTATTCTTAAAGTTAAAAACTTTTCACATTCCTTCACTTTATAAATTCATATTAGCTCTGAAGATTTTTTATAAAGTTTTAATCCTTTTTTTAATGAAACTCTAAGATTCTCAATACTTCAAAAATACAAATTTCTTTACTTAAAATGGAAATACCATAGTCTTATTCTTTTATATAAAATACCTTAATATCTAGAATTAACATTTATCATTGAAAATTTTTCCTTAAGCTCACTATATATTTAGAAACACAAATATAATTATCTAAAGTTAGGCTCTACTACCAAAGGTTCTATTAAAAAGAAGATTTAAAATATAGCTAATTGAAGACAAATAAAATTAAGTTTCTTTCTTTAAAAAAGAATTTTTCTTCCCCCCAAACTTAAATTTTTTTAAAAGATTAAGCATGAAAAATTGAAAATACATGGTGAAAGAGAACAGTTAATACATAAAGAAAAGACTTACCTGTTGAAGTATCCAATTTTGAAACGTAACTCTAAAATATTACAGGCAGTAATATGAAAACCTACAAGACTTAAAACATTAAATAACACATAATATATATATATATATATATATAATTTGTTGAGATAGAGTTAACTAAAAATAAATACAACAAAGTAATAAAAACAAACAATATTACTAAAATAATTTTCAATTCAGAAACAACTCTACACACTATAGTTCTCAACACAACATTCAATACAAATTAAAGTATCACACTCTACAAACTAAACAATAACAACAAAGTGTAATAAACTATAAACTAAATAAAATATCAGAACTATGACTAAGCAGACATCTTAACTCATCCTCCTCTTCTTCTTCTTCTACATCAAAGTTCTGCGGTTGATAAATGGTAAAGATAGGGTGACTGGGAAACTTTACCGAGTGGTCACCCCTCATGTATCTAACCATAGCATCATCATATGAACCATCATATTCAAACTTTTTTTTTTGTTAAATCATCATTATGTGCATTCCTGGCCTCCAAATTTTCAATCCTGCTCTCCATCCTTAAGATATCTCTTTGTTGGATCATCATCTGCTCAATAAGTTCCTGAAGAGTAGGGGTACTGGAAGTAGAAGGAATATCCCTACTCCTACTTCCCGTTCTCCATCCAACATGAGATTCATAGGTTTTAATATTTGTTGGCCCGATAGGTTTAAGAGGCTCAATCCTTTCCTCATCAATTCCAAAATCAACTCCTGATTGTCGGGTAGTTTGTCCTAATCCACCAGTCGTCCACCCAGAGCAATAGAACGAATGTTTTTATAGATTATAGAGCCAACATCTAGTCTACCCATCTGCTGGATACGGAAGTTCAAGATGACTCTATCCTTAGTAAATTCATTATGGTGGTTTGTAGGTATCATTCTAGCAGATATAAAGTAATGTCAGACCTTGGATACTACATTTAACATAGAAGCAGAGAAGTTTACCTTAACATTATTCTTCACCTTCCAAGCTTCTCTTCCATCAGTAAGAAATGAAGTATATTCATTCAGAGCCTCATTCGTAGCAGAGAATGTGTTGTACTCATAGTGAAATGCTTCTCGCAACTGATAAATTTCATTAATCTTCCTCGGGGTGAACTCAACCATTTACCACGAACATAGATGTGGTCATCAGAAGTCTCTTTAAAATTGGTATAAAACTCCATGACTATGTCAATAACACCTCGAAGAGTAAAGTAACATAAATTCTCCCACTACCGAGTAACAATCAATCCCTCGACTTCACCACCCGGTTTTCTGAACGCTTAATCCAGAATTATTTTCTTTGTTTTCAGTAGACTATTGAAATGAACGCTAGCTTTGAAGTTGATGAATCTTTGGTCATTATATTCCAATTTCCTCTTTCGTTTGCTCGTCCTTGGAGTCATTGCAATCTTCGAAAGAAAAAAAATTGATAAAATCCAAATAAATTTTGAAAATTTCAAAAATCACAATATGAAACGTTTTAAACTTAAATCCACTAAGTAAGAGTTCTTCACCAAAGAATTTTCTCAAAATCTCCTTAAAAAAATTTTAAATTTCGGATATCGGCAATGTAGGAGAAATCCTTGGTGGAAATAAAAAAATTTTAATTCAAAGTCTAGCTCTTACTGAGAGAAGACGAAATCTAAACTTCTGTTGTCTTCTAATCCATTTTAATCCAAGTGTTTGCAAGTCCTAGGGGTGTAAACTGAAGGTTGAAGGCGACCAAAGGGGTAAAAATGACATTTTCACAGTGCAATTTGCTAAATATTAAAGTACTTAGGGACTTTTAGGTCTCAGGCGCCGTCAGCGCTAGTGCCAAAAGATTCAATTTCCATTATTTTTGCACATCAGTTATTTTCACTTCACTCCAACGTCTAATTAGTATTTTTAAACAATAATATTTATCCTTAAATAATCCACAAACAAAATTGTTTACAAACAACACAAAACCAACTTCTATATATGAAATTCCAAATTTTTACAAACAAAATTTTTTAATCCCACTAACACATACATAAAGCAAATCACATTATAATTTAGAGTTGAAATCAAGTCACAACACTAGAACGTTGAAAACTAAACTATACATACAATTAAAGTGATATGANCGGACACCCTCTTTTGAGAATTGACCTACATTTCAATTCTCACTTCTGAATCAGTCCTACACTGCTGATTCAATACATTCAAGGTCGGTCCTTATATTCTAACACCCTCTTTTGATAATTGACCAACATTTCAATTCTCGCTTTTGAATCAATCCTACACTTCTAATTCATTACATTCAAGGTCGATCCTTACATTCTGACACTCTCATTTTAGAATTGACCTACATTTTAATTCTCATTTCTGAATCAGTCATATATTTCTGATTCATTACATTTGAGGTCTGTCCTTATATTCCGACACTCTCTCTTGAGAATTGACCTACACTTCAATTCTCACTTCTGAATTAGTTCTGCACTTTTGATTCATTACATTCGAGGTTGGTCCTTATGTTCTGACACTCTCTCTTGAGAATTGACCTACATTTCAATTCTCACTTTCAAATTAGTCCTACATTTCTAATTCATTACATTCAAGGTCGTTCCTTACAGTCCGAAACTTTCTCCTGAGAGTTGACTCACATTTCAATTCTCACTTCTGAATCTGTCCTACACTTCTGATTCATTACATTTGAGGTTGGTCCTTACATTCCGACACTCTCTCTTGAGAATTAACCTACATTTCAATTCTCACTTCCGAATCAGTCCTACATTTCTGATTCATTACCTTACATTCTGACACTCTCTCTTGAGAATTGACCCACATTTGAATTTTCACTTCTGAATCAATCCTACATATCTGATTCATTACATTCGATGTCAGTCCTTACATTCCGACACTCTCTCTTGAGAATTGACCTATATTTCAATTCTCACTTCCGAATCAGTCCTACATTTCTGAATCATTACATTCGAGGTCGGTCCTTACATTCTGACACTCTCTTATATGAATTGACCTACATTTCAATTCTTACTTTTGAATCAGTCGTACACCGCTAATTTATTACATTCGAGGTCGGTCCTTACATTCTAACACTTTCTTTTGAGATTTGACTTACATTTCCATTCTCATTTCTAAATCAGTCCTACATTTCTGATTCATTACATCCGAGGTCGGTCCTTACACTCCGACTCTCTCTCTCTTTTTGAATTGATACCTGAATTTCAATTCCCACCACAAAGTCAAAACTTACATTCTGACTCCAATCCTTTATAAATACCTGAAATTTCATAACTCAAAATTCACTCCTGATCCCTAGCGAGAGTCTCTACTCCTTGATTTCAACTAGACGATCACTTGCTAATTTCCCGGCAGAAACAAATCACACACACAACTCTACAAATACTTCCAGGTCTGTTGACTTAGGAGTTTGTATTCGTTTATGTTGATTTCGTCGGTCAATGCCGATACGCGCGGTGTGCTCACCCAGACACCACACATATTGGGGGTCCATTTGTTGATCTCATTTTTGGTTGACGTTTAGTTTTTCCTCTTTAGTAGCCTAAAGTCTAGCCATAGGATTTTCCTATTGATAATTCTTAGAAAACTAGACATGGAACCCCCACCATTAAAAATTCCAAACTCTTCTCTACTCAGCTTGAAGTTTCACATGTTGCTCTCAACCTCTAAATACTTAGTAGGTGGGGTCACTGTAGGGGAAACTCAAGATGAGTCACCCTTAGAATTACTGGACCTTAGTGTTGACATTGGGTGCAAACTCAAGATGAGTCACCCTTAGGATTGTTGGACCTTAGGGTTGACCTTGGGTGTTGGGCTTGCTAAGGCACTCACTACACTTATCTGCACCCACAATCACTCACAACCCTGAACTCAAGTTTCTAGCCTAGATCCCTTGATTTTTTGGGTTACTCATGTGGATGGTCCCTTAAACCTACTAGCCCTAGGGCTATGGTTTAGCTAAGACCACTAAGTAGAGGACCCAAAATGGGATTTACATTGATCCATGGATTTTTGGTGATGGTTGGTACCTAAGTGCTTACCAAAATACCCATCTTGGCCTTTTACCCCTAAAACACCCCCAAATTACCAAAATACCCTTCTTGGACCCAAAATTCCAAAAATTCCCATAAAATTCTAATAAATTCTAACTATTCCGAATTTCATTTTTCTCAACTACTACAAGACCCAATTTGGCCAATTTGACCATCTTTAACCAAAATCCCCAAATTGCCCTTTGAAGACCCAAATTTCCTCAAATCCAACTCAAATGTCCATCAATTTGATCTCAATTGATCTCAATTACAACCCTAAACTCAAATTCAATTTTTATATGACCAAACTAAACCAAATTTAAAATCAATTAGTCCATGATTTCAGCCTAATTTTGTTTTGGTCCCCAATTTTGACCAAATGACCTAATCTCACCAAATTGAACCCATAGCCTAGTCAATTAGCCCAAATTAATGTTGAAAATCTTGATAACTTTCTTATACAATAGAATCAACCATCAATTGACATTGGTGAAGCCTCAAATCCATTTGATTTTGGCCTAAATCCAAAATTCCCAAATTTAGCCCCAAATTGGTTAAGTCCCCAAATTTCACCCAATTGATTGCCTTATCCTCCAAATTGGTATCCAATTCATGTTGGAAACTCTTCATGAGGTCCCTATTGATCTTATAAAAAAATCAATTTGGATCTAGCCCAAGGCTAACCCAAGCCTAGCCCAACATGACCAAATTGATTAAAGTTCAAAATTCACTCAAATTGACTGACCAATTGAACTCAAAATCACTTCAACCCTTCACCAAAAATCTTCATAACATTCATCTACCCAATTTTGATCAATCAATTGGGTCAATTGAAATGGCTAACCTAGCCCAAACCCACGCTTTGGTCTTTTTCACTCACTTGGACCCTTTCACCAAAAATTGGTTTAACCATGTCTAAGCCACCAAAGTAATGATTTCACAGCCACAAAAACCTTCCTAAAGACCAGGCTAAACCCTCCTAAAATCACCATGACAAGCTATGGACCAAAGGATCCACAAATTAAGGGATTTCAACCCATTTTTGGACAAAGCTTGAAATATCTCCAACATCATCACTTACCCATGGGAGATAATCATCAATAGCCATCCCTGACTTCCCTGAGCCAAGAGGTGACCAATGCTTGGCCGGTCAGCCACCTTGGTGGCTGGATAATAGCCAAAACCATGGCCAAGACAAGGGATTTTTGCCCAATTCAAACCCAAAGGCCAAATCAGCCCAGCTGCTCAATAGAGCTTCTCTGCCCTCCACATAAGCAACCAAATGCACCCCTCAATTGGCCCTAACAGCCAGCCTAAGCCATTTTATTTAAACTCCCCCTCCATGGAAAAAGAGAAAGAGCTTTAAATTCCTTGGAGAGACTCATTAAAACCTCTTCCAAAGCTTGCTGGAGACCTCTTGAGCTTAATCAAGCCTTCCTTAGCCACTCAAATCCATTGTTTGAGTTCAATTTTAGAGCTCAATTTCAAAGATGAAACAGGACATCCTCCAAACCTCCACCAAATTCAAATTAATTGCACCCACACCATCCCAACATCAAGAGAAGAAGATCCCCCACAAAGCCCCATCGTCCGACCACCCTAAGGTGGACTTCGATCAAACCCCCAAATCGGCCTTGGTCGAATTTGGGTCTAGGTGTTTCACCATGACCAGAGGCTCCAACTCTAGGCTTCTTACTTCCTTACAAAGCTTCTACAATCATCCAATTGAGTCTACCCCTCTTGGACCAAGGTATTCAAAGTTAACCCTAAACCAAGCCTCTTTTAATTATTCATGAATATACAATCAAATTAAGGGTTTATCAACCATATGGATGTGTTCTACTAGTGAATACGAGCATTTTAAAAAAAATTCACTCAATTTTGCAAGAGTCGAGTGAGATATTATCATTTTAAAATGGACGGTTTTCGGCTCCAGTTCATTTGGCACAATGACCTGTGACCGTTAGATCGAGCTTGTATTGATATGTTGGCGGTTTGGCATGAGCGAGAATGACCTGAGTGGCGGCACCAATCACGCAGCANCCCCCTCCTAACTTGTTGGATACCTCAGAGGCTTATTAAACTTAATATTCTTTGCTTAATGAAATCATCCTTCATTAAATTTTTGAAGACTAACCAAAATATGACATAGGGTTAGGAAAACCACCAAGACTTACTTTTCCTGCTCTTCATAGATTGCCTTAACATGCATTTTAACTTTTAGGTGATGGAATAAGAAGACTCGCCAGGTACACTTTTACAGTTTTCAGCGTTGTCCTTCATATATTTTCATACTGTACTTTTATACCTGCAAATTTGCATGCTAAACAAAGATGTCACCCCGCATAAAAACTAAAACCATCAGGATAGCCACATAACCATAACCAAAACTAAAGCTAAAATCAACCAAGATAAATCTCATCTTAATCCCAAAACCAAAGCCAAAACCAAAACTAAAACTAAAATCAACCAAGATAAAATTCACCTCTTGCATGTTAACCAAAACCATAACCAAAACCAAAACTAAAATCAACCAAGATAAAATTCATCGCTTTGCATGTTAACCATAACCCAAAACCAAAATTAAAAATCAACCAAGATAAAATTCCCCGCCAGGATATCCACAAAACCAAAACCAAAACTAAAACTAAAATCAACCAAGATAAAATTCACCCCCACGCATTCAAAATATAAAACAACTCAAAATTTAATCACAAACATCACATAAAACCACAACTTCAATTAAATCATAACCATAACCCAAAACCAAAATTAAAATCAACTAAGATAAAACTCACCGCCATAACATCAAAATATAAAATAACTCAAAATTTAATCACAAACATCACACAAAACTACAACTTCAACTAATTAAGACATCTCCATCGGATGATCGGGAATCCCTCAGAGGAGCTAACCTACGGGTGCTAACGAGGCTTCCCAAGGTTTAAATGAAATTATGAAACTCATTAAGTTGGGTTTAGTAAGTTCATTTGGACTAAGTGAATCCAATAGAAAATAGTGGTGTCGGAACGAGGGAATCGTAGGATCCTAACTGGTGTCACTCTAATCAACTTTAATACGCCCTCATAAAATTTAAAGAACTTCAACCAAAGGGCCACCTGATTTGAAACTATAACTTGACATACTAGAAAACTCTAACTCGTCACGTTAAGCAACTTGGAGATAGCATGGTGGGCAGCACGGCCATCTTCAATAGCAAAACCTATCTTTCCCAGCTAAACCTATCTTCCTTCTTTAGACTTAAACAACAAAGCCATAGGATTTTGAGGTTGCTTGCTTATGCAACGTAAATCCTCACATCATCTTTAGGCCTTTGCATAGCCCTGCTATACAATATAAGCCCTAACTCATCTTAGGATTCCGAGGTTTTTTTTTGTCACGACCTAAACCCTCATATCTTCTAGGCAATTTCTGTAATCATTTCACACTAATGTAAGCCCTAAATAATAAAATTGGCAGGATGAAACACTTAAAATTTTCTCCTCAAAATTGAAGCCATACATTAGGATAGCTTGGGAAGTCACTGAGGTTCTCGTCTGTATCCATGATATCTCATAGTTCTTCTTCCTTTGGATTCTATAATAAAATTTTCCAAATTTGAGCCAATCCCATATCACCTCTACGTCTGATCTCATTGAAAAGTCCTACCCTTTGAAATTCCTTGAAGATAAAATTTCCTGATTTTTATCGAGAGTCTTCTTAGGTGATGTTGACCTCATTTTTTGTTGAGGTTTAGTTTTTCCTCTTTAGTAGCCTAGGGTATAGCCATGGGACTTATTCTGTTGACTATTCCTAGAAAACTAGACATAGTACCCTCACCATTAGAAATTCTACCCTCTTCTCCACTCAAATTGAAGGTCCACATGCTGCTCTCAACCTCTAGATACTTAGTAGGTGGCGTCACTGTGGGGGAAACTCAAGAAGAGTCACCCTTAGGATTTCTGGACCTTAGGGTTGACCTTGGGTGTTGGTCTGGAGCTAAGGCACTCACCACACCTGAGTCACCCTTAGGATTACTCGACCTTAGGGTTGACCTTGGGTGTTGGTCTGGAGCTAAGGCATTCGAGTCACCCTTAGGATTGCTGGACCTTAGGATTGACCTTGGGTGTTGGTCTGGAGCTAAGGCACTCACTACACTTATCTTACCGACAATCACTCACAACCCTGAACTCAAATTTCTAGCCTAGATCCCTTGATCTTTTGGGATACTAGTGTAGATGGTCCCCTAAACCTACTAGCCCTACGGCTATGGTTTGGCTAAGACCACTATGTGGAGGACCCAAAATGGGGTTCTCATTGGTCCATGGCTTATTGGTGATGTTTGGTAGCCCAAATTACCAAAATACCCCTCTTGGACCCAAAATGCTAAAAATTCCAAAAATTCCCAGAAAATCCCAATAAATCTCAACTATTCCCAATGTCATTTCGCTCAACTACCACATGATCCAATTTGGCCAATTTGACCATCTTTAAGCAAAATCCCCAAATTGCCCTTTAAAGACCCAAATTTCCCCAAATCCAACTCAAATGTCCACCAATTTGATCTCAATTGACCCTAATTCCAATCCCAAACTCAAATTAACTTTTGATATGACCAAAATAAACCAAATCCATGCTCAATTGGCCCATGATTTCAGCCCAATTTTGATTTGGGTCAAAGCCCCAATTTTGACCATATGACCTAATCTCAGCAAATTGAACCCATAGCCTAGTTAATTGGCGTCAATTAATGTTGAAAATTTTTTATGACATTCCTATACATCAAAATAAACTATCAATTGACATTGTGAAGTTTCAAATCCATTTGATTTTGGCCTAAATCCAAAATTCCTAAATTTATCCCCAAATTGGCTAAGTCCCCAAATTTCACCCAATTGATTACTTTAACCTCCAAATTGGCATCCAATTCATGTTGAAAACTCTTCAAGATGTCCCTATCAACCATTTAAAATAATAAATTTGTACTTAGCCCAAGGCTAACCAAAGCTAGACCCAAGCCTAGCCCAACATGACCAAATTTATTAAAGTTCAAAATTCCTTCAAATTGACCCCCCAATTGAACTCAAAACCATTTCCATCCTTCACCAATGTTGTTCCTTGTGATCATCTACACCAAATGAAATAATTATTTAGACCAATTGACATGGCTAACCTAGCTCAAGTCCAAGTTTTGTTCATTTGCACCCACTTGGACCCATACACTAAATATGACCTAACCACCTTAAAGCCACCAAATTAATTCCACCACAGCCATTAGTTGGACTTAGTGACCAATCCAAACACAATGAAACCACCTAAATCAAGCCATGGACCAAAGGTCCCCCAAATTAAGGGATCTTATTTTTAAAAATGTACAAGCTTAAGATATCTTTGTCAAATCCAAGCACATTTGCTTGAAATTGTTGTGATGGATTCGTATGGATGCTCTGAGCACCTAGCCATCTCCCCCTAGACGGACGGCCAGCCTAGTGGTCGGAAAAGACCAAAACCGAGAGCCACCCCCATGGCACCTCACTTAAATCAAACCTAGAGGCTAGCTCATCCAAATCAAACTATGGAGCTCCTCTGCCCTCCACCTAAGAACCACATTACACCCTCTAATTGGCCATGACAGCCACCATAACCCCATTTTTATAAAAGACCACCTCTATGGCCGTTGAACGGGGTTTCGAAATTTTCTTAGTGAGGCCTCTCCAAACTTCACACAGAGCTTCCCTAAGATCCCTTTGCATTCCAACCATTTTTCCTCACCCATTCCCATTGTCGGAGCTCAATTTTGAGCTTGAAACCCTGCTGGAAACCAGAACAGAACCCAATACACCTCCAAACTCAACCAAACTTCAAATTGTCGGAGCTCAATTTTGAGCTTGAAACCCTGCCGGAAATCAGGACAGAACCCAATACACCTCCACACTCCACCAAAATTCAATTGTTGTGTGCCCACACCTTCACAAGAGTGAAAGAAGCCAAAGCCCCATCAAATCCCCCTTCCACAGAGCGTCTATCATAGCCTTAGACCAACACATGAAATCAAGCTTGGTCGGATTCACACCTAGGCCTTATACCAAGACTAGGGACTCAATCCTTAGCCTCCTTGGACCCCAACGAATGTGCCGAGCACCTCTGATTGAAGCCTCCCTTTTCAGAGCAAAGGTATAAAACTCCTCCTCCTCTAGAGCTTATTTTGATTCTCCATTTACTTAAACTTTATTTCATGGCATCTTAACCGTATGAATGTGTTCGTCTAAGTCTTACAATGGCTTAATTTCATGGCTTATTAACCGTATAGATATGTTCGTCTCACTTAGACGATTATAATGGCTTAATTTCATGGCCTATTAACCGTATAGATATGTTCGTCTCACTTAGAAGAATTCATAGGATCAAACCCGAAGTGATTTGGTTGAGTCTAGGCCGAGATCTTAAGGTTTTAGTGTGAACGTAGGATCAAACCCAAAGTGATTTGGTTGAGTCTAGGCAGAGATCTTAAGGTTTTAGTGTGGATATCAAACCCGAAGTGATTTGGTTGAGTCTAGGCCGAGATCTTAAGGTTTTAGTCTGGACGGGCACGATTTGGTTGAGTCTAGGCCGAGATCTTAAGGTTTTAGTGTGGACGGGCACAGGATCATTCTATTGGGGATGATGAAGGGGAGCCGTTCGATCAAGCGTGTATCAAATGGATGGGGGAGATTTCGAGCCGGACAGCGCTTCGGGACATAAACAGCGGGCCGAGTCAGCAAGCTACGTGGACGGCAACGTCCAACTAGAGCGCGCCACGCATACCTTTGGAGCTGCCTAGGATCTAGTCAGCACGCGTTGTTTTAATAGATAAATAGGGATTTTTCCTATTTATTTAAATACCCCTAACTTAGAAAATCCATAACTTTGTGTATAAAAATCACAAAAATAAAATAAAAATACCCGCTTGCTTAGTGAACAGAGGAGAATAATATGGAATATTTTTTAGGTCCACTTTATGCATAAAATATTTTTAATAAATAAACACTATTTAGAATCATTTGATTCTCCATGCATATTGACACATCACTTTGGCTTGAAATTTTGGCATGTTGTAGCCTCTGTCAAGGGAAACATTCTATGATTTTTCCAAAATCATAAAAGGTTCCTATAGAGAGATCCATATTTTTCAAGTTATTACACATTATTCTTTCAAAATAATCATGGAAATTAGCATACTGACTATAAAATCCTAAGAAAATTTTAAAAGGTCCACCATGACTAGAGAAACCTTTGGAAATAATTTCATGAGTCAAGTCATTTAAAATGCACTTAAATTTTGCAAATACTAAATCACTAAGATAATTAACCTTGGAAAATATAAACATTTAAATGACTTGATTTTTGATCTCCACAATGACAATTTTGGAAAATATAAACATTTAAATGACTTGATTTTTGATCTCCACTATAATTTATGATCCAGAGGAGAAATTTAAACATTTAAATGACTTGATTTTTTATCTCCACTGTGATTTATGATCTAGAGAACTTGAAAATAATTAATTTTGGAAAATATAAACATTTAAATGACTTGATTTTTAATCTCCACTGTGGTTTATGATCTAGAGAACTCATCCATAAAAGTTTCAAAATATTTTGAGTTCATTTAATAACTTAAATTGATTTTTAAAGATAAATTCCACTCAATTTCAAAATATTTTGAGTTCATTTGATAACTTAAGTTGATTTTTAAAAATAAATACCACTTTTGACACTTTAAAATATTTTGAGTTCATTTAATAACTTAAATTGATTTTTTAAAGATAAATACCACTCTTAACAATTAAATGATTTTTAAAAAATCAAAATATAACTCAAAAAATTATGAAACTTAGTTTTTTTGAGCTCTCTGTGATCAGGGATATTTTATAAAAATAAAATAATATTTTAAATAAAAACTTAATTTTTGGCCTATTTTAAGTATTTAAATAACTAAAAATTCATAAAAATCTAAAAATAATAAAACTCATGGAAATGTTCTAAATTGTTTCCTAATCACTTAGAAATAATCAGAATATATTTCCTAATTTTCTAAATAAAGATATTGAATTTTAACGCTTAAAATTATTTTTTTAAAAGGCTAAAAATAAGTTTTTTTACTAAAATAATTCCAATAAATCAAGGAAAAATAAAAAAAATATAAAATTTGCTCCTCTAAGTTTTTTGACCTTAGAGAGATTTTTCAAAAATACAAAACTTAATTTTCACCACATAAAATATTTTATTATTATTAAATAGCCCAGAACTTAAAAATAACTCTAATAAATCACAGAAAATTCACAAAATTATGAAATTTGATCCAAAGGCTTCTCTGGTCTAGTTCTACCTCCAGTAAAAATTTCAAGGGATTATACTTTACCTTGGTCAAGTTTACATGAAAATAATTACATAAATTAAATTAAATTTTGAAAAATTATACTTTCTCCTATGATATCTCAATTGACCCATGAATGAGGTATGATAAAAATTTCAAAGTCATTTGAACTGAATTTGATAAATTATGAGGTGTTAGAGCCTTAAGAGAAAATGTGTAATTTTGGAAATTTAGTCTTAATTAACATTTAGGCTTAATTCAAGGAGGGAGAATGGGTAATCCCTGATCTTAATCAATTTCCTTGATGCTTGAAACACAAAGGGGTTAATTGGTATAAACCAATTTCATTTTTCTCATTAAAAAGATAAGTTAATAAAATTCTAAATTATTAAGATTTGGAAGTTTGTTAAAATTAGATGATCCTGGACTTAGGGGTATGACTTTGGAAGCCAATAATTAATCAATTTAATACCTCTATTTTGATTTTAAAATATAATCCAAATAACATCATGACCACTTAAAGCTTAACCCTTTTCAAAACTAATTAAGACACTCACCTAGGTCTTAAGGGCTTAGTGGTGACTTAGGCCAAATCAAAATTGACTAAATGAGGATTAGGGGCTTAGTGGTGACTTAGGCCACCACTTAAAGCTTAACCATTTTCAAAACTAATTAAGACACTCACCTAGGTCTTAAGGGCTTGGTGGTGACTTAGGTCAAATCAAATCAAATTGAATGATCCTAGACTTAGGGGTATGAATTTTTAAGTTAATCAATTTAATACCCCTACCTTGATTTTCAAATAAAATTCAAATCATGAATCATGACAACTTAAGGCTTTAATTTTCAAAATTAATTAAGACACTCACCTAGGTCTTAAGGGCTTAGTGGTGACTTAGGCTAAATAACTAATTAAGACACTCACCTAGGCCTTAAGGGCTTAGTGGTGACTTAGGCTAAATCAAAATTTGATTAAATAAAGATTAGAAAAATAAACATGATTAAATCCAACACCTTGAAACACCACTAAGCCCAATTAGGATTAAAATTTGGCTAAGTTATTCAAATTACACTAGCTTGCCTCTTTAAGGGTCTTCACCCACATAATTTTCAAGTTAAAGGATAAATGATAATTACCCTTTCTTAAGGATAATTAAGACATCAATGTTCACTAAGCATTAAAAGTATTCACAGGATGAACCATTAAACAATATAATAAGTTCAAAATGGACTCGAGGCTTTTTCACTAGTTGGTGAGAGAGAGGCATGGACCTGCTTCCCCCTCCTAACTTGTTGGATACCTCACAGGCCTATTAAACTTAATATTCTTTGCTCGATGAAATCATCCTTAATTAAACTTTTAAGGATTCACCAAAATATGACATAGGGTTAGGAAAACCACCAGAACTTACCTTTCCTACTCTTCATAAATTTCCTTAACATGCATTTTAAGTTTTAGGTGGTGGAACGAGAAGACTCGCCAGGTACACTTTTACAATTTTTCAGCGTTGTCGTTCTCGTACTTTCATACTGTACTTTTATACCTGCAAATTTGCATGCTAAACAAAGATGTCAACTGCATCAAAACTAAAACTATCAAGATAACCATNTATAGTGAAAAATATTTAGCAAGGAATTTTTGTGTTAAATCACCCTAAGTTCTGATAGATCCAGGTGCTAACGAATTCAACTACATCTTAGTTTTATCCCTCAGTGAGAGAGGAAATAACCTAAGTCTTATGACATCATCTGATACACTATCATATTTAAATGTAGCGCATAATTCTAAAAAATTGGCAAGATGTAAATTTGGATCTTCAGTTGGTGATCCTGCAAACTGATTATTTGATACTATTTGGATAATAACAGATTTAAGGTTAAATGAATTAGCTACTAAAGTAGGTTTTTGAATAATACAATGAGTTTCATCTACCGTAGGATTAGCATAATCTTGTAAAGGTCTAAATTCTTGATGAATTTCAGCATTTTGATTATTTTGGTTTGTCATTTCTATAATTATTTTAGATTTTTCAAGATTTTTAATTTTTTTTGCTTTTTCTGATTTTTTTAATGGTTCTTTCTAATTCAGAGTTGTAGGGTACTAGTCCTTCAGAACCTGAACTATACATACACTAACATAAAATAAAATAAAACACACAAATTAAAATATTCAAAGTTTAAATAAGACTTTCTAAAAATATTAATTTGCTTTTAAATCAATCTTCTTATTTAATTTCCCCAGCAACATGACCAAAAACTTAAGACCAATTGTTTATATGCAATAGTATAACAATGACTTTAATTATAATTTTCACTTATATTTCCTTACTTTGCAACAGAACAAAAAACTTGATCTGGAAGGAAATAAGAATTTAACTCTTTAATTTATATATTGGGATACTACACAAGTATATGTATCGTTATCAAGTAATATATGACTTTTTGATTAAACCTGAATATCGAACCCACAGGAAAATTATGCAATATGCACTATTGAACAACAAACTTTCTATATTAAAAAGACAATTACTTAAACTATAGATATTTTCACAGTATTAAAATCCAAATCTTTTTAGAATTTTTGATATTTTAACAAAACAGTAAAACTTCTAAAGATAACTTGAGTTTATGTAAAAGAAAATCATTTGATATGAAAATATATTTATCCTTACCATGAATCAATAATAAGCAAAGGAATTATGTTGTGGAAGTATGCAAATTGTGTTGTGCCAATTATGAGCAATTATATTTTTTACCTGTATAGGAATTCTATTGTGAAAGTATGCAAATTGTGTTGTGTCAAATAGGAGCAATAATATTCTTTACCCTTACTGGAGATGCTATAAAGAACATTGACTAATTTAAAGTTTGAATAGTTCTGAAGACCGGCTAGGCATGGAAGATATCAGCTCTTACTCTAAAGTTCCCTCGATTCCCTCCACCTGGGGGCTAACATCTCGTATCAGAATCTAAAACAATAAACCAAGTTGGGGGCTTTAACCTGTTACTTTAAAGTCCTCCAACTATGCACCCTTCAAAGATTATTTCTCTATTTATTTTCACTAAATCATATGAATTACATTATCATTCATACAACATCATGTGTTTCTTTCCAATTGTTAATTGAGACAACAATCCTGGTTCTTACATGTTCTCACAACAAATTTTAATATCTAGATGGGCCAGATTAAAAAGTAAATGAAGTACATGAAATTAAATCATCACACTTCTTCCAACATTAAAAATTAATACTCTCCAAAACTTCCATCCTACACTTTAATTACTTATCATTTTAAGGAGAAAGATAAAGAAAACTACTCAGATTCCATGGAGAAAACAAAACCACACTTTAGTTTAAAAGTAGAAATCACTGTCAAACCAGCAAGAAGTTTCGATTAAAACTAAAAGTAGTTCAAAACAAAAGATAAAAACTTATCTCAAATCCTCCGCCAAACTCTTGAAGTTCCTTTGAATCTTTTTTCTTTCACAACACTCTCAAAATAAATTAAAAACAAAAAAGGATAAAGTAAATTTGTTCGGTTCCTGAAAATCTCTCCAAAACTATCTCTCAAAACTCCGCAGGACTCCTCATCTTCAAACTCTTTTCAGAACTTTCAAGCACCCACCTTCAAATGTCTCAACTTCCTTCTTTTATAAATTTCTGAGGAGGTGCTTTGGAAAATCTTTAAAATGTGTCCAAATTCGATTTATTCTCCAAGGGATGCCTCCTTTCACAAGTCTTTTAATAATATTTTTGTTCCTAGTGGTCATAACCACCCGCTTTAGCCAATAAGTGCCTCAAACGTCTCTTCAAAATTCGGCCAAATGAAGAGAACCACCGAATAACAGCCTTTGGCGCTTAGGCATGACCTTATCTGTTTTACGGGCACGTAAGTGTCAGATCTGACGCTTAGGCGCCAAAACACTTTTGCACAAATTTCACAATTTTGCTCCAAATTTGATTCTTTTTCACTCCTTTTAGTATTTTTTGACTTTTTTATTTTTACTTGAAAGAAAAACACACAAATACTTCCATTAAAGCACAATATTTAAAAAATAAGTATAAAAATGCATCTAAAAATACTATATATTTTAGGTGTATCATGCTCCTTTCTACCACATGTACGATCATGACTTTCTATCAATCGAAAATGTGGAGGATAATGGTGCCAACAATTACTGATCATGGGAAGGGTTTCTGAGGATTTTATGTATTAAATATGTGGGTGATTGCAATTAGTGTGAACTCTAATTGAGGGTGTGTTCAGTACTACAAGAAGTTTTCTATTTATATTAATATTATTTTGATTTGTTGCATTTATTTAATATGTCTATTGTATTAAAAATTGTTTGTTGGTAATGAAAAATGTGTTAAGTTTGTGAAAATTATGTTGTGTTTGAATTTTAGAATGAATGGATTTTTTAAGTTATAATGGAGTAAATGAAGGTTGGAAGATGATGAGAGGATAATCAATAAATGGAATGAGGTTAAATTAATGTTAAATTTTGATTTGGAAGCCTTAGGCTTGTTATGTCACACTTAAAAGCAAATTTTCCACAAATTTGGTTCTGGCGTTTAGGCTCCAGCCATTTGCACAGCAGGACGCCTACCCGCCAGACTGGCCAAGCCAAACAATAAGGGTGAAAAAAGGAATTTAAGCCGACCCACCACCATTTCTTACCTTCCTTCTTCTTCTTCCTTTAGTTTTTGAAAGTGATACTTAGGGCTTCCCCTAGTTCAAGATTCTTCAACTTTTAGAGGCCCAAAACACCGAATTTCATCTTCTCGAGGTTAGATTTACATTTTAGCATAGAAATTTTATAATTTCACAATGAAATTTTACCACATTGAATGGAGGCTGAAAATTACTAAATTTTGGAATTTTTGGTAAGAAAATCCATGGATGATAGCTTCATTTGCTTGGAAAATATTTTTTAGAGTATTTAAAACTTATATATATGATTTACTTGAAATTTTTCTATATTTGAAGCATGGTTCCTAAGACTTAGAGAGGAAAGGGGAAGTAAATTTTTTATACCACCAAATTTGTGAATCGCAAGGCTCAGGACAAATACGGTGACTTTCTATTATCACAAAATTTCATTGCGGAGCAAAGCTTTTTAAGTTATGGTGGAGCTGTACAACACCTGATTGTTGCTCGCTAGTGGGAGGTATTTTGTTACTTCACTGTCGTAGTAGTTATTTCTGACGTGAGGGAATTCTATGCAAATTTACTTGAGGCTCCCGAACATGAGGTATTTGTTAGAGGACGAGGAGTTGAGTTCACCCTTGAGTGGTTCAATGTGTTATATGGTTTACATCCTTCTCTGGATTGCTTTTATTCAAACTTTGAGCCTACTGAGACTGAGCTTGATGAGATTATTGCATGCCTTACTGATGGGCATGGAGTTCGGAAGATCAGAAATGAACATAAGGTAATTTTTTTCTTCTTGCTTGCTTAATGCTCCGTCAAAGGAAAGATACTATTTCATTTATGTTGGACTACTTCCCTCGAACCACTTGAGCGAGGTGACTCATGAGAGAGCCAACATGAACTACTGTATTCAGATGATGAAACCCATTGATGTTGGCTCTCTCATCTTCAAAGGTATTTACACCTCTCCTAGATCTAATTCTTCGGGAGGTTTGGGTTTTTCTTCTCTTATTTTTACTATCTACAAGGACTTTGGAGTAAAATATGAGACTTGGAAAGAAAAATTAAAGCCACTAAAGCCTATTGGAAAGGCTATTATGGATATTTATGGGAGATCTAGAGGTAGATCTTCTAACATACCATCTACTTCTACCTCTAGTACTTCTATTCTACCTTCTAGTTTTTAGGATGTGATGAGTGAGAGATATTTGGAACATCGGTCTGATTTGTTCTTGATGCAATGTCGAATGCAAGATATGAAAGACAAATATGATCATGTAGAATAACACCTGCAGAGGAAGAGTGACTACAATAAAATTTATGATGAGTCATTAGTGAAATTTTTGAAAGTTGATCATTCAGTTGAGTTTCCTACTTGCCCTCGATTTTCTCCTTATTATCTCCATAAGTCGACAGATGAGGAACTTCCTGATGATGATGCTGATGAGGAGGAGGATGAATCGATAGAATTTGCTTTTCTGTTATAGATCTTAAATGTAGTCTTTCTCTCTATTTAGTGACTTCTTGTATATATTTATGTAGGATTGTTGCAGTTGCACTTCTTATCTTGTTGAATAAATGTTAGTTTAGCTCTAAATTAGTTTATGTTGTCTATGTGTTAGAGCAATCTTTTACGTTGCACTTTCTATGATATACATGTTGATTTTTAGATGTACTGCTACTCAACACCTGTTACTAATTGTACCTGTACTATTTACATTTTTAGTACTCTTTTAAAACTGATAAAATTTTCTCTCTTCATACTTTTTTTATATTTTAATGTTTTTTCACAATTTAAAAATATAAGTTTGGGGGAATGAGAAAAACTTTTTGAATNTTTATTCTCCAAGGGATGCCTCCTTTCACAAGTCTTTTAATAATATTTTTGTTCCTAGTGGTCATAACCACCAGCTTTAGCCAATAGGTGCCTCAAACGTCTCTTCAAAATTCAGCCAAATGAAGAAAACCGCCAAATAATTGCCTTTGGCACTTAGACACGACCATCTCTATTTTACGGGCATGTAAGCGTCGGATCTGACGCTTAGGCGCTAAAACACTTTTGCACAAATTTCACACTTTTGCTCCAAATTTGATCCTTTTTCACTCATTTTAGTATTTTTTGACTTCTTTATTTTTACCTGATAGAAAAACACAAAAATACTTTCATTAAAGCACAATATCTAAAAAATAGGTATAAAAATGCGTTTAAAAATACTATATATTTTAGGTGTATCATGCTCCTTTCTACCACATGTACGATCACGACTTTCTATCAATCGAAAAGGTGGAGGATAATGGTGCCAACAATTACTGATAATGGAAAGGGTTTCTGAGGATTTTATGTATTAAATATGTGGGTGATTGCAATTAGTGTGAACTCTAATTGAGGGTGTGTTCAGTACTACGAGAAGTTTTCTATTTGTATTAATATTGTTTTGATTTGTTGCATTTATTTAATATGTCTATTGTATTAAAACTTGTTTGTTGGTAATGAAAAACGTGTTAAGTTTGTGAAAATTCTTGTGTGTTTGAATGTTAGAATGAATGGATTTTTAAAGTTATAATGGAGTAAATGGAGGTTGGAAGATGATGGGAGGATAATCAATTAATGGAATGAGGTTAAATTAATGTTAAATTTTGATTTAGAAGCCTTAGGCTTGTTGTGTCACACTTAAAAGCAAATTTTCCACAAATTTGGTTCTGGCGTCTAGGCTCCAGCCATTTGCACAGCAAGGTGCCTAGGCACCAAACTGGCTAAGCCAAACAATAAGGGTGAAAAAAGGAATTTAAGCCGACCCACCACCATTTTTTACCTTCCTTCTTCTTCTTCTTCCTTTAGTTTTTGAAAGTGATACTTAGGGCTTCCCCTAGTTCGAGATTCTTCAACTTTTAGAGGCGAAAAACACCGAATTTCATCTTCTCCATGTTAGATTTACATTTTAGCATAGAAATTTAATAATTTCACAATGGATTTTTACCACATTGAATGGAAGCTGAAAATTGCTAAATTTTGGAATTTGTGATGAGAAAATCCATAAATGATAGCTTCATTTGCTTGGAAAATATTTTTTAGATTATTTAAAACTTATATATATGATTTACTTGAAATTTTTCTATATTTGAAGCATGGTTCCTAAAACTTAGAGAGGAAAGGGGAAGGAAATTTTTTATACCACCAAATTTGTGAATCGCAAGGCTTAGGACAAATATGATGACTTTCTATTATCACAAAAATTCATTGTGGAGCAGAGCTTTTCAAGTTCTGGTAGAGCAGTACAACACCTGATTGTTGCTTGCTAGTGGGAGGTATTTTGTTACTTCACTGTCGTAGTAATTATTTCTGACGTGAGGGAATTCTATGCAAATTTACTTGAGGCTCCCGAATGTGAGGTTTTTGTAAGAGGACGGGGAGTTGAGTTGAGGTATTTTGTTACTTCACTGTCGTAGTAGTTATTTCTGACGTGAGGGAATTCTATGCAAATTTACTTGAGGCTCCCGAATGTGAGGTATTTGTTAGAAGACGGGGAGTTGAGTTCACCCCCGAGTGGATCAATGTGTTATATGGTTTACATCCTTCTCTAGATTGCTTTTATTCAAACTTTGAGCCTACTGAGACTGAGCTTGATGAGATTATTGCATGCCTTACTGTGGGCATGGAGTCCGGAAGATCATAAATGAACATAACGTAAATTTTTCTTCTTGCTTGCTTAATGCTCCATCAAAGGAAAGATACTATTTCATTTATGTTGGACTACTTCCCTCGAACCACTTGAGCAAGGTGACTCATGGNGGATCCTAACCGGTGTCGCTCTAATCAACTTTAATATGCCCCTATAAAATTTAAAGAACTTCAACCATAGGGATACTTGATGCATTATAACTTGACACACTAGAAAACTCAAACTCGTCGCAGTAAGGAGCTTGGAGCTAGCATGGTGGGTAGTATGGTAATATTCAACAGCAAAACCTGTCTTCCCCAGCTAAACAAATCTTTCTTCCTTAGACTTAAACAACAAAGCCCTAGGACTTCGAGGTTGCTTGCTTATGCAACGTAAATCCTCACCTTATCTTTAGGCCTTTATATAATCCTGCTGTACAATATAAGTCCTAACTCGTCTTAGGATTCCGAGGTTGTCGTCTGTTACGACCTAAATCCTCACATCTTCTAGGCTATTTGTGTGATCGTTTCACACGAATGTAAGCCCTAACTAATAAAATTGACAGGATGAAACACTTAAAATTTTCTCCTCAAAACTAAAGTCAAACATTAGGATAGCTTGGGAAGTCACCGGGGTTCTCCTCTGGATCCATGACATCCCCTGGTTCTTCCTTCTTTGGACTCTACAACAGAATTTTCCAAATTTGAACCAATCCCCTTTCACGCCTCTACGTCCGATTTCATTGAGAAGTCCTACTCTTTGAAACTCCTTAAAAATAATATTTCCTGATTTTTATCGAGAGTCTTCTTAGGTGACTTTGGTCATTTAATATGTAATTAACTAAAGGGGCTTGTCCTTATAGGAAGCATGTCCGAACACAGCTTAATATAAACCCTATTTAATTCTTTATATTAAATAGGGGAACTTGTCGGCAAATATAAAAGTTTCGCAGACCAAACGCAAGTCATATATTCCTTAGTTATTTTATCGTGCCTCATCCTCAAGTCTTGTGTTTATCCTTCAGGATAGATACAAATAGTGCTCTTTCATTTAAACTATAAAAAATATGGGGTCAGTTTGATTTCATATTTTTCTAAACAGTGTTAAACTATGAAAAATATGGGGTCAGTTTGATTTCATATTTTTCTAAAACTAAATATATATGTAAATTAAAACGTTCTTCCAAAGCGGGCGACGAGATTTCGATTCTGGTGATCGACAGCTTCTTACGGGCAACTCCTCCAATAAAAAATAGTGCCGACAGCTTCTGGCGACTCCGCTGGGGACAAGTTTTTCTTTCCATACAAATCTAGAAATATTATTTTCACACATCGGTAATGTGACCATGTCCCTCTTGGACCAAATTATCTTTCTTCCGTTGGCATACTTTACCCATTTCTATCTTGGGAAGGTACAACCAACTCCTTAGACTTCAGTATTAGCTGTTCAACCATCTTTGAACAGAGGGGTTCAGAAAGCCATTAAGGACTCTTTAAATTTTCATGTGGGGTCGGACCCCCAATAGGTGTGTCGGTGGAATAGTTCCACCTGGGCATTTTCTGCCACTAAACAAGTCTCGCACTGGGTCCTGAAATACTTCACATCTCACTTTCAAATTTGATTTGCTATTTCACAAATTAAACTAAATTGTGTTGTGCTGCGCACACTTTGAAATTTTCTTATATTAATTAAATTTTACACTTTTTCTTAAAAAAAAGATGTTAAAATACCCATAAATTAAGACCCACTCGGTCTACAGATCAACCTCAACTTTCAGTGCTTGCACTAAAAATTACGAGGTTTTGGCCATATAGCTAACCCTGAAACTTTCTGTTTTGAAGCCCGCTGCAATGGCTTACCCAACACTGACCTTTTCCTGCAACCTACCAACGGACTGTAGCGCCCGTAATGTCGCTCCCACCATAAAGTTCGGAGTTGGATTTAAAGATCTCGAGGTCATCCTCGGGAAAGCCCCGTTTGTAGTAATGAAGATCGCTACTCCAAAAATGCAGGAGCCGTCTGCAGAATTCAACTTGAACTGCCTTCAAGACTTCCCTACCTGCAAAAATTTTAAAGCTGCTGCCGTCGCGACACTCGCCAAACCTGCTAAAAGTGATGATTATTGAGGATCCGACAGAGAGATTAATTGTCCCACCACCTATGTTTGAGATTGGTTCAAGTTCGAGTACTGTATCGCTGACCCAAACTCAAAGGAGGAACTGCAACAGAAAAGTTCAGAGGGCCATTAAAGCCTAGACTCTCAAAGAGACACCTGTTGAGGAGGAGCCTCATCAAGTTGAAGAAGTGTTACCGAAAATTTTTCCACTCCTACGAGGAAGTAGATTCCATCATCTGACAGATACCAAGGGATATGAGAGTATCCGAAGGATCGCTGCCGCATTACCGTCACTTCATGGACACAGTAAGGAGAGGAAGAAGTTCACTCTAATCACTCGAGTTAGTGCAGTTTTTAGAAGGATTTCTACCAAAGAAGGATGTTCAATTAGCAAGTTACTTAAACGAGTGGGAGATGTAATTTCTCCTTGCATGAAGAAGGAAATTTTGAAGGGCGTCAAATTCGCCAGACAATCTCACAAGACAACTGGAGTGCCACCTACTCGCATCCCCGTTTGGTTCCATTTAGGGAACATATTTGATACCGCAGTGATTATTACTGATTATACTGCCACCTGGAGACTGGGTCCAAAGATCTTACCCATCACCTATTATAGAGATATTCCTACAATCCCAAGGACAAAGACGAGACACTTACCTGACACTGTAGCCAGTCTACACCACAGGGAGCATACTTTCCCTCGACATACCGATGTTTCTACTAAGATGCTCTATCCTGAGACATCATCGTCAAAAAAGAAATAGGTATTGGTACCCAAGGTCGTTGCACCAATACAGTCCAGTGAGCCTGCAGGACAAGAAATGAAACCAGGATCTTAGATATCTGATATCGTCGCAACAATAGCCAGCGAGATGGAAGAACAAGTAGAGGATGTCCATCAGGTTCTTCCAAATCTTAAAGCGATCAAGGAATCTATAATTGAAGAGAAAGTTGAGAAACTCAGGATCGAGATTTCCAAGTTAGCTCGAGAACACGGAGTTTCCGTCAATAGCGACAATGAAGATTTTGATTACAATGATTACTTGGAGGAAGACTTCATGGATGTCCATGTAATCGAAACTAGAGCCACCACATCTGCACGCGAGGCTCAACCTCACACCGAAGATAATGCCGCAGATGAGCTACGCAGGGCTATCTTCCTAAGGGATGAGCAAGTTAGTCTACTGGAGAAAAGAATAGAAGAGATGACTGCAGCTATGACCACCATGGCCACCATTCAGGGGCTATTACAAGCATCGCAATTGGCTTCTCCAGAGATTAATCAGCCAGAAATCATACACATTATAGATGAAAGAAGAGAGGCTACTTCAACAAACAAAGATGAGCAACCAAAGAAAGATTCTCCATCAAGTGTCATACCAGAAAAGGAGTTCAAACAAATGGTTGAACAAGTGCGGGACGCCTTAGCCCAATCCAAGGGCGGTGCATCAATTTTGAAGGGTAAACCTTACCCGGAGGAGTTCGATGTCGTGCCTTTCCCCAAGGGTTTTGTGGCCCTAAACTTCAAGATATTCGATGGGACTAGAAATCCCAGACAGCACATAGCGCATTTTCGAGCCAGCTGTGGCAACACTAGAAATAATGAAGCTCTACTCTGCCAGTAGTTTGTCAGGAATTGCTTTTGACTGGTACGCTGACTTGCCCAACGGGTTAGTTAGAACATTTTTTGAATTGGAACAACTATTTGTTAAAATATTTGTCGGGGCACAACACCATGTGTCTATTGGAGAGCTCATGATGGAAAAGCAAAAGCCTAGCGAAACTTTGGTAGACTATATTTTGAGCTGGATAACCCATAACATGAAATGTGAACCTCAGCTATAGGAACATCTTGCGATTGAAATTCTACTCAAGAGCATTCATGGGTCAGTAGGTTTCATGCTTAAGGGACTCACCATCAAATCCTTCGAGAAGCTACTCAGTAAAGCCAACAGTCTTCAAGAAGAAATAAATCACATGGAGCCACATGAAAAGGCTAAGGTGACCAAAGTGTTCGAGAAGAAATCAAGAGTAGTAACGACCATCGACAAAGGAAAGCAGCCAATAAAAATATATGCAGAAGTGCATCGCCAGTCTTCGTCACAGTACTCTCAGAAACAAAATAGTCAATCTAACCAGCGGTCACCTCAAGAGGGATCACCTCGAACAGGGGATAACAGAATATCCTTGTCGGAGTGACAGAAAATTGTGTATGCTTTCAAGGATGAAGCTGTATCTAAAATATTCAGGAGTCTGATGAAG
Source organism: Phalaenopsis hybrid cultivar (assembly GCA_002079205.1). Taxonomy (NCBI): domain Eukaryota; kingdom Viridiplantae; phylum Streptophyta; class Magnoliopsida; order Asparagales; family Orchidaceae; genus Phalaenopsis; species Phalaenopsis hybrid cultivar. The sequence continues at coordinate 55,452 of JXCR01096991.1, read as the reverse complement.
AAGCCAAAATTCAAACTACCAGAGCCAAAGAAGCCCGAAGAGGTGAATAAGAAGAATGAACCAAATTATTGCTTTGTCTTTAAAGACTGGCTTGAGAGGAACCTAAAAGAAGAGAACATAACAATCTTGAAAAAGTATTTTAGAGAACCCGAAAAATGTTTCATAAACATGATATTGGCTGAGCCAATCTCCCCAATTGATCTGTATACTGGAACAGATGGATGGAGTACAACTTGGGATGAACTCAAGAGGGTACTTAATCACATACATGATTCATCGAAACAAGTTTCAACGAATACTGAAGAAGGATGGAATGAGGTATGGAGCAGATCATCCAAGAAGATACTGAACAAGATCCATTCTGCATCAAAACAAGCCTCCATTCAGAGTCCACAACATACCAAGCCCGAGATGAATGTTTCTCAGGAGATCCGTCATCATCAAAGAGAAAGAAGAAGAAAAGTGTCACTACAAAGATTGATAGCACGAGGGGTAGGATGGGGGCTACCTCTACTAGATTGGTTGTCTCGGATTCAGGGAAGAAAATCCTCGAACCATTGACTTTGTATGATTATCTTTTTGTCCCTCTGGGATCTTATGAATATAATGATTGTGATTTCGGCTACATTTTGATTGTTTATGGTGATAACGTGACTGATTGTGATCTAGCTTTGATCTAGATCCCCAAAATGATCCTCAAATCATACTCGAGTCAGATGAACTCATTGTCAAGTCTAAAGAAGACATCAATAATACCACTTACGACAGCACCGATAATGAAGAGCCAACTCTCAAGCATCACGGTGCTCCGCTTACCATCAACTTAGATCTTTCCGACAGAGAGGAAAATACACCAGAAGATTCAAAAATGATATCTCAAGAAGAAGAAGTCACATAAGTTAACTTAAGGATCAGAAAAGTGTTACCACCAAGAACAGCTCCAACAGACAAAGGAAAATAGATTATGACTCAAGAAGAGATACCCCCACCTCCACCAGTGGAAAGAACCACATGATTAAGACAAAATTGGAGGATCATACAAAGTAGACTACAACGTGCTAGCTCATCTTAGGAAGTTGTCGGCCCTATTAAGCATCGACGCCGCTCTAATCCTATCAAAGTGGATGAGAGAGTCTCTTGTTACAGCTTTGCTTGTCCCAGAAATTTACTTAGCTCAGTTGGCTAGCACATCCTCAGATGAAGTTTGCTCGTTGAGGTGTAACTTTAATACTAATAGGGTCATCTTCTATTCATACTTAAGACTTGGAGCTTTCTAAAGAGATCATGAGATAAAATGTAGAGCCTCACGTGATAGACATTACACTTTTAGGGGTTTTTTAAGAGACTTAGGTATAAAAGGAGGTGCTTCTAGTGATATTGGAGTTTGGAGTACACCAACGTGGATTAGGTAGATACATGACTTAATCTTTCAGACCTAGTTAGTACAATGTTATCATTTGTATAAGCTCACAATATCCTTGCAAATCTAATTTCAATATATTTGTGCAAAGGAACTTCTCTGACACTTAAAATAATTTCATGAGAATTTATCATATTCCAACATTTTTTTCTTCTTTTTTGTTCACCTCATTTTTTGTCACAAAGGGATTGCATGGGCATCACCCCTTGGTCCAATGCAGCCTAATTGGTCAAAGATCAATTTGCACATTTTTGGGTGTGGCCATGCCTAGTGTAGGCATGACCATGCTTGAAAGTTTCAGAGCATGATCAAGTTAGGCATGGACAATACCATACTCAGGTAAAATCAAAGTGACCACTTCATGTGGCCACTCTACTTGACATGTTAGCAATCTCTGGCCTTCATCCATGGATCAAAATACAAACCATCACAAAGATTCGCCGGCGGTGATCCATGTCTTATTAACGATCTAGTTCATCTCTACTATCGATGAGCCACCTAATCAAATGACCAAGAACCTTCAGCCACCACCTTCCCCATTTTATAAAAAAAACAGTCTTCAACGCTCTCCAGCACATTTTCAATGAGATCCACATCTCTTCGGTACTTGTTTCACTGCCACAACAGAGCAAGAAGTTCTTCGACGAGCCTCCTCCACTCCGTTCAGCCTCCTCCTCTCTGGTGAACTTATCTTCTTCTTATTTTAATCTATGAATTTATTTTCTCAAGTCTAGTTAGACTAGGTTTAGTTAGGATTGGGTTTAGGCTCAAAGCAGGTCAAACCAAACCCATCCTAACCCTAACTCACTTAGTCAAACACTAAATTGAACTTATACATGACCCAAAACCTAAATCTAACTCATCTTTGACCTAACTCAAACCTGACTTAAACCCTAAATCTAGCCCAACTCATGTCTGACCCAACTTAAACTTGACTTAATCCTTAAACAAAAAACCTAATCCAACCTAAAACCAAATGTAAAACTCAACTTTAGACCTAAGACAACTTAGGTTTAACTCAAAATCTTTAGACCTAACCTAACCTAGTTCTAACCCAAACCCAACCTTATGCCCAATCCAACCCAGGTCTAACCTAATCTAAAGCTCTAAACCAATCCCAACTTAGATCTAACCCAAATCCAACATTAGAACTAGCCCAACATAGGTCTGACCCAAACCCAACATTAGATCTAACCCAACATTGTTCTAAACCAAACCTAAACTTAGATCCAAAATGGGCAGGTTACTCTTTGACCACGCCAAAAAAATGTATGATAAAATTAATAAAATGTAATTAAATTCATAGATTTTTTTATGTGGGTATTTTGAGGAAAAAATATGTTAGTTAAACTTCATCATCATTGGGGCATCTTTTGGTTAAGCTTCATCATCGTTGGGGCCATATTTTACATTTTTACGTAAAGTATAGTGCATCCTACTTGATCATGGGCCAATAAAACTCTTGCCTTATTATCTTAGGGTAAGAGCTCTACCTCTCACAGATGTCCCCCCACATATCTCGGAGTGAACCTCGTGATTTTTCCACAACAATCTCCTTACAATTCATAAACTATAAACAGCTTGCATCCACTATGACATGATATAAAAATATAATTCAGCACTGTCACAACAAAAATGCACAAAAGAAAGGAAAATGCCTTGGGAGGTAAATAGTAAAAAAGAAAAGATTACTAAATAATATTGACTTAACTCATACAACATAACATAGACAAACGTGCAGGAAAAAAGTAAAAGTTGAAAATAAATGACTACATCAATTTGACTCATACAACATGATTAATAAATAAAAAAAGAGAAATAACACTATTTAACATCAATGTTCTCCCCCACCTCAACATCATCGTAGAGTACATTCTTTGGCTTGCTCTTGATATCATTGACCCGACCCGCAATTACACAGATATTTATGTTCCTTAATATGCCAAAAACTTGAACCAAATGATATTTAGATTCTAGTGAGAATAAATATAATATGATAAAAATTAAATAAATAGTTTTCTCATTAGGGGTACTACGTAAGTATACATATCGTTTCAAGTAATATAGAGTTTTCCTTAAAACCCCCAGTATCAATCTCACGAGGAAGCTGAAAACAAGTAAACAATAAAATAAAATACATGAATTTTGACTTTAAGAAAACTTTACTGAAGATTGCAACAACTATCTAAAGATGAAATTTAAGTTTACTAAATTCTACAATATGTAAATAAAAATAAATGTAATGACTTAGACGATATAAAAAAAATACTTTCTCCTTGTAAATAATTCATAATCAGTGTAGGATTTCAATATTTGTTTAGAAACTTAGATGTGGTATTATGACAAGTAGGAGCATACCTATTTCTTTACTTTCTTTCAAATTGTGCAAAGAACATTGGCTAATCTAAATTTGGTGTCAACATGTATAGTAGTGTTGGGTAATTTATAGTCTCTCACTTCTAGATTACCTAGTATGTCCTCTCTATAAGACCTACCAGTGACCCTTAGTTCCAATCTCTAGACCAAATTGATAAAATACTCTAGCCTGTCACCCTAGAAACATTAATTCTGCGCCCATCAAATCTTATCTCCCTATTTATTTGCACCCCCATTTAGATGATCACTACTGCTCTTTCCAAGGTAGAATGTGATACTTATAAGTTCAGAAATCTTAGCCCTTTAAGGTCTATAAGTTCCTCAAAATACAAATGGCCAATTTGTAAAGTTAATGAAGGACCAGTAAAAAGATCATCACAATTTTTAGGATTAAAAGAAGTTCTAAACAAAATCAAAATCACTCATTTAATTACTTCATATTGCAAGGAGAAAGAAAGAAAACTACTCATGAAGCATGAGGATAACAAAACAAAACATATTTATAAAACTCTAATCCAAAGTAAAAAACTTAAGGACAAAGATACAAATATTTATCTATAATGTTCCCCCAAGCACTCCTTTGAAGTTCTCTGACTTCTCCAACTTTAACAACACTTACATGACTCACAAACTTCAGAAATATCAAAGACTCAAAAGAAAGTTTCTCACACACTTAACACACTCACACACTATGAGACTCTATAGATTCGACCCCCTAGCCTCTTGGAATTAATCAATATTTATAGAGCTTCAAAAATGACCAAGGATTGCTTTAGAAATTTCTTCAAAATTCGGCCTCATTCAATGAATCTTCTAGAAAATAACTATGGTGCCGAGGTGCCCAACTGTCATGCGTAGGTGCCAGCCAATGTCTGCTTCTGATGCCTAAGCGCCAGATCCTAGCGCCTGGGCTCCAGTTCGGCTGATTTGATATTTTTCTTCAATTTAACCCATTTTTGCTCCTTTTTGATGTATTTTTGTTCCTTTTTATTAAAATTCTTTTTCTTGCACCTGCAACCAAAAATATAAAAATACCCTTCATTAAAGCAAAAAATCATCAAAATTTGAGCATAAAATGTACATAAAAAACAGGTAATTTTAAGGTGGATCAATCATCACCATTGGAATCTGAACGAAGCTTTTTTGAACTCTGACTGGGGGTAAGTCCCTCTTTGAAAACTCCAATCTGGCGTTGTACTGCTAGACCTCCCTTTAGGAAGCTCTTAACAAATCCTTTTCTCGATCAACCAATTCTGCTACTTCTTTGCCCCAACATCAAACACCTGATACGAAACTTCTGAACGTAATCTCGAAGGATTGCCTAAAACTCAATTTAATTTTTGAAAGCTCTCCACAACTCCCAACTCAATTTCAATATTTTCAGTTTCCTTCTGAGATCTTTGCTTCTAGATCTCCTCCTCGAGGGCTGACACCTTTGTTTACAAAGCCTTCACATTCTTGTTACTCTAACTGTGATTGATTTATGCCTCTATGAACTTCTCTGAAGTTCTATCCAGATCCTGATGTTATTACAAGAAAATTTATAATCATAGATAACACTATCTTGCACTTATCATCTAAGATTCCTGACTCGAACCACAATTACACAATTATTTAAGTTCTAAAGGAAGGCAAAAAAACTTGACTTAATTTATATTTAGCGACTAGTGTGCAAAATAAATATGTTATACAATTAATTAATGACTTACACACTTAGAGTACTGTGCAAGTATACACATCGTTTCAAGTAATATAGAGTTTTTCTTATAAAAAAGCATAGTATCAAACCAGTAGGGAATAAGTGAACTTCTATGTCAACTTAGCACGATTTCTACTCAAACTGTAAATAAAATTTTTAAAAGAATAATATTGAACTGTTTGTAAAAGGATATAAACTAAAGTCTGCTAATTTTGAATTAAAGCTAAAAGTAAATGCAAATTTTCTAAACCCCACACATGATTAATTGTTATTGTAAGGAGAAAGATAAGAAAACTACTCAGAATTTATGGGGATAATAAAACAAAACATGATATATATTAAAAACCAAGTTTAAAAGATAAAACTTAAACACACATACAAATGTGTATCTCAAACACTTCCCCAAGCAATCCTCTGAAGTTCTCTGACTGATCTTGACTCCACAAGTCTCACACAAGACTCAATAAACACTCATAATCACAAAGGCTCACCACACTCTCACTATAGAATCCACCCACTCCATTGGTGGTCAAAATTTCCCAAGAATGACTCCCATTTTATTTTGAAATCTTTTGTATTAATAAAGCTCTGAAAATCACCAAGGGTCACTTCATGCACATTTTCGAAATTCATCCAAATTCAATGAAGAAAAGCCAAATCGTTTTTGGCGCCTAGGCACCAGCCATCTAGAACATTCTGGCGCCAACGCACTAGATCAATTTTTGTTCTTTAGCTTCATTTGAACTATTTTTATTCCATTTTTGCTCCTTTTGCTCTTAACCTCCATATCTTGTACCTAAAATCAAAAGCACACAAATCTTTCATTAAAGTGTAATATACTTAAAAATAAGCATGAAATGCAAATATAAAAATAAGTAATTTTAAGGCATGTCAACAAACACCATAAATCAAACTTCAAATAAAATAAACTCAAAGCTTAGAAAAACCCTAATTTCTCAACATGACTAACAAGCCTGAAGATTGAAATAAGAGTTGAATTAAATTATTAAACTTCAAATAAACATCTAAAACACACCAAGATAAAGAACAAGAATAAAACATATGTTGATCCGTCATGAACCTTAGGTCAGCTAACTTAGACACCAAATCGCACTTAGCTTAAGTTAGTCTAAGTATAGAATCCTAGTTTAGCCTATGTACTTAGTTTGTGATAAAGATTAGGATATACAAAAAAAATAAACATACCCCTTGAGAGAGGTAATATCTTAGAATGAAGTAACCCATGGTTACTAATGAAGTTATTTCATATTGCTTTAAAATTAGAAATCATCCATGATCTAAAATTTAAGTGGGATTCCTAGTTATGAGACTGGTCATAGTCAACGAATACCAACATTCCTAGAATGATGTAAAGAAACGTGCTTCATGACTGAGGACATTATTCCTAATATCTAGGTTAGTATGCCTATAGAATTCCTTGTAGGTTCTAGGGATTTATTTTTATCTAGAAATCCTTTCCTACCTAACTCAATCCTTAGTTTAGGTTTTTCAGCCATTTTTTTCAGTCAAATCCAATATCTTTTGTCTTTTTTTTATTTCACTTGATCAATTCAAACTCATCAGAACCTTTTAAATCTCTCTTCAAATTTCACTCTATATCTTGGGCCATTCCCATGAAATGTCATCATCAAACTTTAAGTCCCATCCCTTGGAACTTAAGTCTTTCAATTTGGACCCTCAACTCTAATTATGAAAGTTCAATCTCAAGCAATTAAAATTATCACATTAATCAAGAGTTTTCCTTAAAGTTCATGGATCTGAAGATGTAATTAACTATGAGGACTTGCCCTTATAAAGAATAAAACTCCATAATTAAAATAAACTTTATCTTACACCCCTTAAGTTAAGAGAACAATTTGGTTATGTAGATCCATAAATTCAAAAGATTTCCCTCATCTGAACGATTGAATCTGTTCTATGGTAATATTCTATCTTTTGAGATAGTATATATTCTTTAAATTTAGTATTCAATCACTTAGAAATCTTTCAAGATCAATGGTGGCTACCAACAATAAAAATTCTACCATCCTCTTAAGAAACTATACATCTAACTAACTTAAGAGCTTCTACAATGATACATTTTTCCCTTTATGTTATTCTTTGCAATATGTCATGTAAGCAAGGATGATGAGGTTCTTATTTTTCTTACCAGAAGATTCGTATACAAAAAGTGATTGGAGGTGAGTTAGCTTTATTACTCACATCTTATTCTTCTTGTGCAACAGTAAGTGAGTCAAACCTACTACCTCCCATGAGAGGAAAGCTCTCTAACATGTCAGATCTACTTTCACGAGCCTCCTTCTTTTCTATTAACTTCTTCTGCTTACTAGGTTGTATGTACTTCTTATGAACCCATCTATCCTTATTCCTTTGCTGAGTTTTGGTTAACTGACCTGATCCGCAATTACATAGATTTTTAAGCTCAGAAACATGACAAAATTATTGACCCAATTTACATTTAAGCAGCTAGTGTGCAAAATAATATTTTATAAATTTTAGAATTTGATTTATATTTCACACACTAGGGGTTCTACACAATTATACGTATCATTTCAAGTAATATAGGGTTTTCTTTTAAGACCACAATATCGATCCTACAGATAAGCGATGTAATAAATATCTTAGCCTAATTCTAATTTACTACTATCAGGCATTAGTTTAGAAGGTCGATTAAGATGGTGTTTTATCTAGCAACTACTCCTAAATGTAAATATTAAATATAATGATAACAACTATTCCTAAATGAAAGTATTAATTCTAAGGATAACTTTTTGAGATATAAAGATAACTTTTCTGGATAAATTGGTTTGGAGAATTTTGATATAATAAAGACTACATTTTGTTTACAATAACCTAGATAATGTGAAGAAATGAAATGCTTAAAATATAATGTTGTCAGTGAAAAATAGGAGCATACCTTATTCTTTACCCCCTTTTGAAGCTTGCAAAGAACATTAGCTAACTTAAGGCCGATTCATTAATATTTCGACTCCACATCAGTGTTATCTTGCCTCTCACCTCTAAATGCCCATAGCCTATGTCACCATGATGACTGAATCTCAACGTTAGGGTACTAAAACTTAAGTCAAATTGATAAGAATTTAGTATGTCACTTTAGATCTAACCAATTCTACACCCATCAAAACTTATCTCCCTATTTATTTGCACTCCCCCTTAGGTGATCACAATGACTCTACTTAAAATGAAGTGTGATATCCATAAGTTAGGTGAAATCATAGCCCTCCCGGGTCATTATGTTTTGCAATGGATTTTAACCTCACAAGTGATCAGTTTGCAAAGTCAATTAAGAGCCGGTGAAAATACCATCACATTAATTAAATAAGAGAATATCTAAACAAATATAAATTCCCAAACATACATTTATTTCATCGCAGAAGAAAATTTAAATGAAGATAATGACAAATGCAGTAAAATGATTAATAGAATTAAGTAATAAATTATGTGCTAATAAGAAACATATGTCTACCTACCCTCTTTCGAGTGTATAGGTATTGATGTACCCTTAGTGTGCGTTGTTTTTCAGCGTATTTTATATCAATTTAATTCCCTTGAGATGGCGTAAAAACTTGACCCAACCCGCAATTACGCATTAATTTAGCTTTCAAAATATGTCTAAAAACTTGACCCAATTTATATTTAAGGCTAGTAAGCAAAATTAAAACACTATAAAATATATAAAATAGTTCACACACTAGAGGTTATACCCAAGTGCACATATCACTTCAAGTAATTTAGGACTTTCTTTAAAAACCCCAATATCAATCCCACAAAAAAGTGAGGTAAGAAATCCCTTAGGATAATTCTAGTCTACTACTATCAGTCCTTAATTTGGAAGGTTGATTTAAGTGGTTTTTCTAACAAGTACTCCTAAAGGTAAGTCTTAAGTTTAGAACAACAAACAATTACTCCTAAATGAAAATATTAATTTTAAAGATAACCCTTTCTAGATGAATATGTTTGAAGAATTTTGAAATGTTAAAAACTACTATTCTTATTTAGTGAATTAGATAATATATAGAAATGAGATACATTAAATATTGTATGTGTCAAATAGGAGAAATACTATTCTTTACCCTCTGAGAGTCTATAAAGAACATTGGCTAATCTAGAGTTTGATCCCTAAATTCGTGGTTAGCTTGAGAGGATATTGGCTCGCACTCCAGAGCTCCCACTTCTACCTCCCCTAAGGGCTAACAATTGCACTTTAGTATCCAAACAACTGGTCCAAATTGGGGATTTTAGTCTATCACTCTAAAATCTCCAATTTTACACTCATAAAAGTATAATTTCCTATTTTTTTACACTCAAGCCCATGGACTACATTCCCATCCATGAAATTGAATGTGATTCTTACTTTGTTGTATAAATCATAGCCCTTTCGGGTCTTAAGTTTCTCAATAAATTTTAACATTATAACAGGCCTAAATTGCAATATAAATGAAGTTCAAGTAAAAATCTTACACTTATAATTAAATCACATGCTAACATGCATCTCAAAATCTTACACTTAACCTCATTGCAAAAGAAAAGTAAAATAAAAATAACGACATAATCTTCACATGTCAATATTTCCAAACAAGTGGAAAGAGTAAGAAAAAATACTCACAAAGCACGAAGAAGAAACAAATGAAAACTTTATTACATCAAAGCAAATATACTAGATAAGTGTTTACAAATTCATAAGATAATGAAGAATACAATACTTAACTTTTTCTCTTTGAATGAAAGATGAAGATCTCTCCCACAAAGTCTCCCATTGATCCATGTAACGCTAGTACAATTCCTTACTGATTCTCTCAAAATCCCCTCTCAAATCTCTTCAGAAAAGGTAGAAATCTATATTTCTACTCATATTATAAGATCTTTAAGCATTCCTCTCATTTTCCTAACATACAAACCCACACACACATACACACACCATGAGAGACGCCAACCCCTCTTATTTTAAGGAGACACAAAATTCCTTATTTTTCCTAAAAGACATATCTTTTCATTCTAAGAGATAAATCTCTTCATCCAAGAGACATATATATTCATTCAAGAGCCTTTCCCAAGTGTATAGATTCATTGAACCACTCAATGGGGCATTTGATTCATTTAAAGCCTTCTTAAACACCTCAAAATAATAAAAAATTTGTCTATAACTGTATCTAACGCCTCCGACATTGGTTTCTGGCACCTTCGGCATTGTTTTTTGGTGTCTGATCTCAAGATTTTGGCGCCTCTGATGCTTGTTCTCTGGATTATGGTGCCTCTGGCAATAGTTCTGGTGCCTCTGTCTCCTCCTTACAGTTACTCCACCGTTTGGCTCCATTTCTCCCCGTTTCAGTTGTGTTTTGCTCCTAACAGATTTACCTATAATATAAGCATGAAAACAAATTTTTTTAAAAGTTTAATTTCACTAAAAACATGTGAGAAATGTGAAGGAGATTAAAAATAGAAAAACATATCAAAATGTGACAGGTCAGAGTTCTTTTTTTTGCTTACTTTTACTTTAAATTGCACCATTTTTACTTCATTTTCACCAAAAGTTCATTTCTTGTACTTGAAAAAAAAGATATGTAAAATACATTTCTTTAAAGTGCAATATCATTAAAAATGTCCATAAAATGAGCATGAAATATACTATAAAAACAGGTAAATTTTAGGTGTATTAGGTATGCTTAGTATTTTATTAGTTTTATGCAATTAACTGTCACTAGAAGTATCTAATAGAAACAGATCATTAAATTATATTTCCTTAAAAGTTGCATTGCCACCTAAACTATTTTATTAGCCAACCGGTCAATGTGAGTGCACTCAAGTTGCAAGATTACCGTCTCCAGAGCCTTAATTTCACTTACAATAAATTTTAACATAACCTATTGTCACTTAAGTTATGTCAATGAAACAAAGGAGATATTACTCATCACATAAAAATAAATATAATTCTATCATGAAAAAAATTTTCCTACACATACCACTACTTAATATTAAAAGGAAAGAGTAAAGAAAACTACTTATGAAGCATGGATAAAACATAATAGGTAACCTCATTTAAATCAAAGAAAATCCATTAGAAAATGTTTATAACAATTAAAAGGTAATGAAAAACTTAATACTTAGCTTTTTCCCTCTTAAAGAAAGAATAAAAATCTCTCCAACAAAGTCTCATGTCGATCCATGCCCCACTCATACTTCCTTACTCATATCTCTCAAAATCTCTCACCCATCTCTCCAGAAAATGAAGAAATCTACATCTCAATAAAATCACATCAAACTCCTCCAAAAACATTTCCTAATTTCTTCTCTAGACTCCTCTACTTACTCCTTATGAGAGGCGCCAACCCCCCTATTTAGAAAGAAATAAAAACCTCTCCTTTCTCCAAAATACACATCTCTTCATCCAAGAGACATCCTTTCAATCCAAGAGACACTTCTCTTCATCCAAGAGCGTTTCCAAGTGTCTAGATTTATTGAATCACACTATGGGACGTGCAAGTTATCCAAAAGCTTCCAAAACATCTTGAAATGGCCTAGAATCGCCCAAAAGTCATCCAATAACCGTCCCGAGCGCTATAACTCTCGCGTCTGGCGCTATGGTGCCATTTTGGGCACACCTGCATGACGCCTTGCTTCATTACGTTTCAGCTCTGTTTCGTCTCATTTCAGCTCTGTTGCGCTCCAGATTGGTATACCTACAAGATAGACATAAAAACAATATTTATTTAAATTGTAATTTCATTCAAAAACATGGAATAAATATGAAGGAGATTAAACATGGAAAGTCATATCAAAATGCGCTAGATCAAAATTTTCTTCTTTACTCAATTTGGCTCCAAATTGCATAATTTTTGCTTTATTTTTAATCAAAAGTCCATTTCTTGTACCTGAAAGCAAAATTATGCAAAATGACTTATTTTAAAGTGTAATATCATTAAAAATGTGCATAAAATGAGCATGAAATGTACACTTAAAACAAGTATTTTTTAGTTGGAACAATTCTCCCAAACATAAACTTTACTTGTCCTCAAGTAACACTATAATTTTAAGGACCTAATTTGTTGATTTGAGGTAGTGGGTTTCAGTAGTTTCCTATAATTTATTCTCAGAAAATGTTATAGCATAACTTGAGAGAAATTCTAATAAATCAACCTAGGACTAGGGTGTAAGAATATCTCATATTCAACTTAGGAATCCTGATTTTTTATTTATTTCAAAAGTTATTGAATTTGTCAAACTAAAAATTCAAAGAAAGTATAAAAATAAAATTTAAGCACGTTATCTTTACCAATTTAACCAATACTTTTTTGAAATAAGAATAAGCTTAAGATTGTTTCAAAGTCTTTTCATTTAAAAAGATTCAAATGAAACTAATTTTTTATTAGAGGTCAGTTTGGGGGTAGGAGTGTAAACGAGCCGAACATGAGCGAGTCTAGATTCAGCTCGTATTCGGTCCATTTATATTTCGAGCTCAAAAAGTGTGTTCGTGTTTGGATCGTTTGCTTAGAGAGTTGAACATAAGTCGTTCACGAACAAAAAGTCATTTTGACAACCCTAATCACGTAGCCATCAGATGTTAAAGAATTGGGGCAAGATTTAAAATTTCATTTGAATTTAATTAATAATTTTTATTTTATTTTCTTTATTAATACTTTTAATCAATTATAAATTTTTGCAGCCTTNCTACTCATCATATATATATATATATATATATATATAAATAATTGATTAGTAGTATTTCGAGTCAAAACGAGCTGAACACGAACGAACAAATATTTGTTCATGTTATTCGTGCTCAGCTCGTTAACTTAGCGAACGACCCGAACACAAGCTTCTTAATAAGCCAAACACGAGCTATTCCAGAACAACGAGTCGTTTTGACAGCCCTAATTTGGGGCAGCTTATGAGTGCGGGCGGCATTTTTAAAATACAGCCGTACCGCTTAGTTCGTGTGTTTTGCAAGATTATCTGAAACTGCGTTTAATTTTTTACACTAAACGCAGGCCGCGAGTTGACCCTCGCGGTCGGCCCGAGGGCTACGTTTTAGGAAAAACAGTTTATCCTGAAACACACAAGCTGCCCCAAACGGACCCTAGGCTTCTCCTCAAGCTTCTTCTCACATATTTTATTTTTCTTTTTTTTAGGATCTTTTTAATCCCTACTCTTTTTTTCTTTTCTTCTCTTTTTTTAATGTAAGGATTACTATATCTGGATAGATTTTTAATAATTTTGAATTTCACTATCCTCTTTCTAAAGTTCAAAACTCAAAACTTTCCCTTAATTTTTAAAAGTGTAACTATAAGTTTTAAAAATGTTTTAATAAAGGCACAATTCTTATTAAGTATAAATCTAAGAATCTTAACACTTCAAACATTCAACTCATTTCTACCGTAAATAGCAAAATCATTTTCCTAATGTTTCCTACAAAATATCTTAACTCTAGAATAGTTTCATCACATAGGATCCCAACTAAGTCATTTTTCTAACATTCCTAAAATCAAAATTAAAGTAACTTAAAGATAACGCCACATACCACAAGTCATTTTAAAAGTGATATCAAATAAATACAGGCTACTGAGGATAAATAAAGTTAAGTTTGAAAGATTTTTCTTCCTCCCCCAAACTTGAATTTTTAAATATTTTGCAATCAATTCTCTAAAATGTCGTAGGAAGGAAAAGTAAAAGCTAAATCTACCAGCTGCTACAACATCCTATCAAATTCATATACATGCATAATCAAGATAGAATAACTGTAGAAGAAAGTGAAACTAGCCTAAAACATGCTAGCAATAATATTAAACTTAAAAGGAAGTACACTAATTTTGAAATTTATTTTTCTTCCTACCCCAAAACTTAATTTTTAACATGTATAACATTCAATACAAAAAATATAAGCAAGAAGAAAAATAGTTCATAAATTATATCTACCATAAATGTCTATTGGAAATATCTACAAGTATTTATCAGGACAGAACAATATGCGATAGAAAGTAAATCTAAAATAAACATGCTAGAATAAAATTGAACAAAAGAAAGGTCTAACAAGCAGGATAGACATCAACATAGGAATATATATATATATATATATATATATATATATATA
>JXCR01096991.1:6719-40496 GCA_002079205.1 Phalaenopsis hybrid cultivar | reverse complement strand
GAGGTTAATTCTTCCTTTAACTCATCACATCTCACTACATTACTTCCAATTTATAACATAATAAATACAATAATATATTGAGTACTTATAAATGATTTTATAGAATCTAATTCTATGGAAATGATTATCCCAGATACATTGGCTCTCGAGTACCAACCCCAGGCGCCACCATATCCCATTAATTAAGCACCTCTAACAATTATAAGGATAGTGTAAAATCATCCACATGTTACTCATCAAATAGGTTTGCGACCCTACATAATGAAAACAAAATCACATAAAGGAAGTAATAAATTTAAGATGGAACTGTTGTCAAAATTCAAGATGTCTTCTATAAAACTCAAATCGGATGAGACCCGAGTTATAGTGGACTCGTCAATCCACAAGAGAGCATATACAAGTCTAGTCATAAGAAGTTAAAGAATCACGTACCTCATGATGCACAAAGATCAAATCAAACCACTAACAATCCAAACATCCACCAACATCAATCAAACTGATCCATCCACAATGACACATAAAGATCAAATCAATTCACTATCAATCCAAACATCCACCAACATAAAAAAAAACTAATCAATACACACTAAAAAAACATATCAAACCTTGAATATTACATCTCATAAAGACAGTGACAAAAGATAGCCATGGGTTGCCTCTCATGAAACGCTAGGTTTAACATCGCCAACCCGGTAAAGGGTTCCTCCTAGGTTAAAATTTCATTTAAGTAATCCTTGATCAATCACCCAATCTTTTTCAGATCTAGGGATTTCTATAAAATCCTCAAATTTTTGTTTTTCTTTTAGCTTCTCCGTTTCAGATTGATTCATATCCTTGTTTCTCAAGTTTCTTTCTAGATCCAATATTCTTCCAATGATTTTCTCAGTTTACATATTAATATCATCATTAACATTTATAAGAAATGGATGTCGATAAGATAATTCAAGATCTCCTAAATTTTCAATTGTATTCTCTTTATATGATTCAGATTCTATATCAAATTCGACTAAATTACTCTTCTATCTCGAGTGATCTTCTAATTCTTCCCCTTGGGATATTACTATAAGATATATCATTGGCTCAATTACCTCATTCATAAAGCTAGATATTGCATGATCCTTAAACTTCCTTTTTTCATTAAGAACCTCCTTCTTAAACTTCACATAACTGGGCATTTGTTTTAATGTCTCGGCAAATAGAATATTTATATTTAATTTCTTGAATTCTTCTATAAATATTGAGAATTGTTGGTCTAATTTTTGTATCAATATTCTCTGAGGAAATAGTGGTGGTGGTCTTTCTATATCTATCGTGGTTGACGAAATATGTTTTTCTAATTCCTTAGAAATTTCTTATGTTGGTCTTTCAATCATCTTTTCCTCTTTTCTCAACTTAACATTCATTTGAACCATATCCTCCAATTCTCTTTCACCACTTAATTGGATAGTTATATCTTGCCCATCATTTTTCTCCTCAAAGTTTACCTCAGGGTCACTAAGTAAAACTCTTGGGGATAATAGTTAATTAAATCAATAATCCGTCCTAGTTGGTTTTTTATATTCCTTATTGCGACCCCTTGGTTTTCCAACTAACTCGCCATTCGAATCAAAACCTCTTATAACAGTAATCTCTCTCTTCATCCTATGGGTTGGAGTTAAATCTATAAGGAAAGGAAAGTTCATCATTAAAGTCATCCTAATTATTCCAATCACATATCTGATAAAATTGATTATCTTCCCAAAATTGGTCTTATCCTCCAAAATTATTATTCCAGTTAAATTCAAATGATTTTCTCAACCTAAGTTATTATAATCAGAATAAGAACTATGCATCTCATGGCCAGTTTCAATCTACGAATTTTCCTCAATAATTAGGGTCCTTGATTAACATTATAATCTAAATATTAATATTCATTATATTGTTGATCTGACATTTTTACCATAAGTTCATGGAGTCTTTTATGATTCATAATCTTCCTAGCAGTTCTTTCTTAATTTGAGTAGTACGGTTCAAGGTCTGCAGTACCTGAACGACACATACAAATCTAAAGACTTAACTAATAAGACATATATCAATTTTTTTTTTTGGAAATTTAGATTTTTCTTTAAAATAAACACACAATAATTAAACACAAAATATAATAACAAAATCTGGGTTTTACATATTTAACTAAAATTATCCTAAAGCACATACCATTGCTTCCGTAGCAACGACGCTAAAAACTTGACCCGACTCGCAATTACGTTGATTTTTAGGCTCTGAAATATGACAAAAAACTTGACTAAATTTATATTTAAGCGGCTAGTGCGTAAAATAATATTTTATAAAATTTAGAATTTGATTTATATTTCACACACTAGGGGTTCTAGCAAGTATACGTATTGTTTCAAGTAATATAGGGTTTTCTTTTAAAACCTAGTATCGATCTCACATAGACTTGTGCACTTTGATTTATACACTATTGAACTATTTTAAAGTGCTTAAATCCTTAATAAAAAATTCACCATAATCATTGAAAAAATTCAAATTTTAGAATTTAAATTACTTAATGACAAATAATGTTAAGTTTGGAGGAATTTGCTGTGTATCAAAATTTTGTTATTTTCATATTATTTTTATTAATCATGTTATTTGTTTGTGGGACTTTTTAATGTTTTATGTAGTATACTGATGATTGAGCAACTCGGGGAGCAAATGAGAAAATAATGTATCTAAGGGCAGATCGGGAGCCCCCTCTCCTCGCCCGGGTGCTCCCTCGCTCAGTCCAGGAACCCCCTTGCACAATTCAGGTGTCCCATCACGAGTCTGGGCACCCCCTCGATAGTATGGGCGCCTCCATGCAAGTCTTGTGGGCATGGGTGGCAATCCTGTCACATTTTTTCACCTTAGACGCATTATATTAGTAGAATTTGAAGGTTTAAAGGTCCTATGTATATTATTTACTTCATCAATCATATAGAGAGAAGAGATATTTGGGAAGTGTGTGTGTGTTTTAAAGTGTTTAATGAATATTTTTGTTGTATTTTATATATGGGGAAGGAATTCAAAGTGAAGTTTTATTGTAAGAAAAAGAATTTAAAGTGCTGCAAAAGAAGAATAGTTACGGGTTTGATTGTTTTATTTGTGTAAAATTTTACTTTGGACTTAAATAAAATTATCTTTATTTTCCTTAAACTTGTTTAGGAAATAAATTTTCATACTTTTGTGTCTTGGACATATGGAAATCACATTTTCTCTATGAGATTTCCCTATACTGAGTGGGATTTTGATAAATGTTAATGCATTAACTTTCTGAACTTAATTTACATCTAAACTTATCATTTAAATTATTAAAATAAATTATGATATATTACTGTAGGAGCAGACTAGTGGAACAATTAGGTTAACATACAACTTTAGGAGAATAGAAATATTTTTGATAAAGTAGTGCAACTGTGCAAGAAAACACGAAAACATAGGAATTTGTACATGGTTAGGGAACAAACCATAATATGAAACATTAATATTTCTTAAGACCACAAGAAGTTTAAGGAATACTGTTGTTCCTTATTGTCAACCATGCTTTGAGGAGCTCGTTGAAAGAATGTCGAGGATTCACATGATCAAATTCACATAAGTATGTTCTTTCATATAATCAAAAAAACTTCAAAGCATAGTTATATTTTTAATTTTAGGACTTAGACAACTTCAAAACATTAAACTTTTCAAACTAAATTAAGGGTTTAGTAGACTAGAAATTCACTGCTTGAAAAATTACAAGTTCTATGTGGAATTGACACTTAGGCTCTTATTCTTTATATTACTTGATCGACACATACACTTTCATAGCTGCCATGTGCTTCACAGCATATCAAACATCAATAAGCGCTGATAAACTAGGCAATGAACATTCGTTTGAACTCACCAAAGGAGAAGATGCCTCCCACAAGTAAGTTGATGAACTAATGTAGAGTAAGTTTATTCAATTTCATAAAGAATAAAGTACACTTCAACACATCCTTTACACATACCAAAAGTACAACTAACTCGAATAAAGCTACAAAACCAGCTAGGTCAATTCTTCCTTTATAAAACTCCATATATAGAATCTTAAATTTTTATGGTGTTTTAACCTCCGCTACGTCTCTTGAAAAAAGCATTCTCTAATGGCTTTTGTTTTTTCTTCTTTTTACTACTTTCATTTACTTACTCTTCTGAAAATTTAGGAAGTTTTTCTTCTATAACGTTCAACACATCATGCTATTTATCTTCTTTCTCTAGCATTGGGAAGAGAGAGCTCTTCATAGCCTCGTCTTTGGTAGCTCTTGTCTACGAACCACCAATTCTGATGATCGTGTGTGCATCTTAGCATGGACTCTGGATCGAATCTTGAAGATTTCTTGCCTAACTTATTGCATCATCATTTTCATCTGCTATTTTAATTTGTTGATATATTACATTACAAATGCTCTAATGCAGTCCATCACTTTTCTTTGTTCCCCTTGGTATTGTTGAACTTGTTGCTAGGTTCGAGTATGACTTCCACACTTACCATACCTTTTAGGATGTTGAATCCTTTTAGGACGTCAGGTCCCATATTGTTCGTAGACTGAAATAATCTTGGGAATACTTGTGAAGGAAGTGGTGAAAAATGATGGATGTCAGCTCTCCATGCTCTAGTTTTTAATTTTTATGAAAGAGATTGAAAAAAAGGATCCAAATGTCTCCAAAAATGAGAGAATGTCTCCATTTTTATAACTCCAGATGAATCCTCCCCACCATCGCAGAATTACAAAGAGGAGGAATGTTGAAGAATATCTATACGATACGATTCTTGTCCACAAAAGATGTCTCGTAAATGGACATAAACATATGTTCGTACTTTAGCGATCCTTTGGACATCGACTGTTGGTTCATTCTGAGGATTGGTCGTTGGGATGAACTTAGTGGACTAACTTGGCAGCCCAATTTGTCAACATAGAGGATATGACCATCACTCCAACAAGTGAGGTTAGCAAGTCACCATGATAGGCCAATCTGATAATCAACATGTGACAGTTGAGTCTTGGAGAAGATATGCATTCTAGGCCCGCAGGTCTATTAATATCTATACCGGCTCATAAAGCTATTTATTGATATAAAATACAAGAAATTCTAGGGCATTTACATACTTAACACTTAATTCTTATGTATTTAAATATTAAAAATCTAAATTTTGTTTTAAATATTTTTGTCTTTGATATCAGATCAAATATCAAAGATACTACTAGTTTAAAGTTTACATATGATTTATTTATTATTTGATTAATAAGAGCTAAAATGAGTTAAACACGAGTGTAAAAAAAATTATTCATATTCAACTTTAGCACCGTCGTCGGCCCCGCCATCGACATCGCCATCACCATCACCATCGTCATGGTCTTTTTTAAAGAGTTTTACATAAATATGACACACATATTAAAATTTACATATTCCACACAGAAACTTAAATATTTAAAGACATTTCACTTATGGCGACAATAAAGTTTGTGGCCCCTTCATCTTCAAGATCGGCAAACATAATCTCCCTACACCTACCTCCAGTTTCTCTTTCATCTTCGAGTCCAACAAACCCCCAATATAAACCAAAACAATCTCAAAATATTTATTTCGGCAAGAGAAGCCCAGAAACTTCGGATGGAGACTGATAAATCATGTTGGACACATTAGATCAAATGTTACACCAACCAAGGTGTTAGGAGTTATCTTCTTGTATAGGCACAAAAACAAATCTATAGATTTTTTTGCCGCCCAAAATATGATAAACATGTTTTTCGCACCTAATTTTTTATTTTGCTTGTAATTTAACTTGTCAGGGGCCTAAGATCCATCGTTGAAGAATCCGCAAGATTTCTACTTTGGTACGACATCAGCAATGGTTTCGATTATTTTGTCCAAAATATTCTCCCTGGTTTTCTTATGGTCATGCCTTTTGTTCTCTCAGCAAAGGCTAATGAATTACCAAGAACACAAAAGAATAGGGACTCAGTAGCATTTTTTTTATTTCATTGAAGATTCAAACTTCGCTAGAGGTTGCAGTAAGGGTGAAAAGATGACAATTATACTGTACAAAAGTAGAGTGCATGATTGTGGGGTTGGAGTGGAGTGGGTATCCGACAGTTTGGGTTGTCAGAATATAACTTATGATAAAAGGTGAGGAGATGCATCATTTTTTGATAATGAGAGTGCATACCTAAATAATGAAGTTTAGGGGTTAAATATGTAAATTCTAATATTTTGTGTGTTATGTTTGTAAATTTCATATTTTTATTTTTTCATTGTGTAAATTCTAATATTCAGAAATCCTCCATGTTCGCTCTATATCAAAGAAAAATTTTCTATCCAGACCTCGGATGCAACTCTACGTGCGAACTTCTAATAATATATCACCATGTGTGTTATATCAAACCCACCAAAAAAATATTACAGGTGAAACTGTGAGCTCAACAATAACCACGAAATAACCCCCGCGGTTCCATTTCAATAACCCCAAAATAACACCATAAAGGCTATTTCGAGGTTATTGAAGTGGAACCACGAGATTATTTCAAGTTATTGAAGTAGAATAAATGAGTTTCTCTTCGATAACCATGAAATAACTTCTGCGGTCCAACTTTAATAATCTCAAAATAACTTTTAGGATGTAATTATTGAAGTGGAATAAATGAGTTTCTCTTCGATAACCATGAAATAACCTCTGCGGTCTCACTTTAATAATCTCAAAATAACTTTCAGGATGTAACACATGCGACAACATATTATTTAAATACTTACATAGAGTTTAGTCCTAACTCCCAACAACATAATTTTTACCGGTATCATCCGCGGCTTTCGTTCATCACCGCATCACGTCCCGAAATCAATCAGCTCATCTCAGCCGTTCATTCTCTACACCATCTCATCGTTCCCATCTCATCAGCCGATCGCTCAACGGACGGTCCAGATCATACTTAGGTAACCCCTGCGCATAGACCTGCNTGATTTTGGCCTAAATCCAAAATTCCCAAATTTAGCTTCAAATTGGCTAAGTCCCCAAATTTCACCCAATTGGTTGCCTTAACCCCCAAATTGGTATCCAATTCATGTTGAAAACTCTTCATGGGGTCCCTATTGACCATTTACAAGAATCAATTTGGAGTTAGCCCAAGGCTAGCTCAACATTAGCCCAAGCCTAGCCCAACATGACCAAATTGATTAAAATTCAAGATTCCCTCAAATTGACCCTTCAATTGAGCCCAAAACCACTTCCATCCTTCACCAAAGTTGTTCATTATGATCATCCACACCAAATGCAACATTTATTTGGGTCATTTGACATGGCTAACCTAGTCCAAACCTAAACTTTGATCAATTGAACTTGAACCCATGCACTAAATATGACCCAACCACCCTAAAGCAACCAAATTAACTCCACCTCAGCCATTAGTTGACCCCTAAGACTGAGCCATAACCCATCTAACCAGCTAAATTAAGCTATGGACCAAAGGTCCCCCAAATTAAGGGAACTTATTCCCAAAAATACACATGCTTAAGAAATCCTTGCCAAATCAAAACTCATTTGCATTAAATTGTTGTGATGGATTCCTCTGGATGCCCTGAGCACCTAGCAACCCCCCTGGCTGGCCGGCCAGCCTAGTGGCCGGAAAATGGCCAAAACGAGAGCCACCCCCATGGAGCTTCACTCAAATCAAAACTAGAGGCCAGCTCAACAAAATTGAATTATAGAGCTCCTCTGCCCTCCACCTAAGCAACACATTACACCCTCTAATTGGCCATGACAGTCACTCCTTTGCCATTTTTATAAAAAGCACCTCCCACGACCATGACAAGGTGTGCTAAAATTTTTTTAGAGAGACCTTCCCAAATTGACCACAGAGCTTCTATAAGATCTCCTCAATGCATCCCAACTACTTTCCCTCACCAATTTCTACTATCGGAGTTCAATTTTGAGCTCGAAACCCTGCCGGAAACCAGGACAGAGCTCATTACTCCTCCAAACTCCACCAAACTCAAATTAACTCTACACACACCTTCACAACAGTGAAAGAAGCCAAAGCTCCATAAAATCCCCCTTCCACAGAGCCTCTACCATAGCTATAGACCACACCCAAATTCAGTAATATGGACAGATAATGACAAAAGTAGTAAAATGATTAATATAATTAAGTAATAAATTATGTGCTAATAAGAAACATATGTCTACCTACCCTCTTTCGAGTGTATAGGTACTGATGTGCCCCTAGTGTGCATATTTTTTCAGAGTATTTTATATCAATTTAATTCCCCTGAGATGACGTAAAAACTTGACCCGACCCGTAATTACGCATTAATTTAGCTTCCAAAATATGTCTAAGAACTTGACCCAGTTTATATTTAAGGCTAGTAAGCAAAATTAAAACGCTATAAAATATATAAAATAGTTCACACACTAGAGGTTATACCCAAGTGCACATATCACTTCAAGTAATTTAGGACTTTCTTTAAAAACCCCAATATCAATCCCACAAAAAAGTGAGGTAAGAAATCCCTTAGGATAATTCTAGTCTACTATTATCAGTCCTTAATTTGGAAGGTCGATTCAAGTGGTTTTTCTAACAAGTTCTCCTAAAGGTAAGTCTTAAGTTTAGAACAACAAACAATTACTCCTAAATGAAAATACTAATTTTAAAGATAACCCTTTCTAGATGAATATGTTTGAAGAAATTTGAAATGTTAAAAACTACTATTCTTATTTAGTGAATTGGATAATATATAGAAATGATATACATTAAATATTGTATGTGTCAAATAGGAGAAATCCTATTCTTTGCTCTCTGAGAGTCTATAAAGAACATTGGCTAATCCAGAGTTTGATCCCTAAATTCGTGGTTAGGTTGAGAGGATACTGGCTCCCACTCCAGAGCTCCCACTTCTCTCTCCCCTAAGGGCTAATAATTGCACTTTAATATCCAAACAACTGGTCTAAATTAAGGATTTTAGTCTATCACTCTAAAATCTCCAACTTTACACCCATAAAAGTATAATTTCCTATATTTTTGCACTCAACCCCATGGACTACATTCCCATCCATGAAATTGAATGTGATTCTTACTTTGTTGTACAAATCATAGCCCTTTCGGGTCTTAAGTTTCTCAATAAATTTTAACATTATAACAAGCCTAAATTGCAATATAAATGAAATTCAAGAACAAATCATCACATTTATAATTAAATCACATGCTAACATGCATCTCAAAATCTTACACATAACCTCATTGCAAACGAAAAGTAAAACAAAAACAACGACATAATCTTCACATGTCATTATTTCCAAACAAGAAGAAAGAGTAAGAAAAACTACTCACAAAGCACGAAGAAGAAACAAATGAAAACTTTATTATATCAAAGAAAATCTACTAGATAAGTGTTTACAAATTCATAAGATAATGAAGAACACAATACTTAGCTTTTTCCCTTTGAATGAAAGATGATGATCTCTCCCACAAAGTCTCTCATTGATCCATGTAACGCTAGTACAATTCCTTACTGATTCTCTCAAAATCCCCTCTTCAATCTCTTCAGAAAAGGTAGAAATCTATATTTCTACTCATATTATAAGATCTTTAAGCATTCCTCTCATTTTCCTAACATACAAACCCACACACACATACACACACCATGAGAGACGCCAACCCCTCTTATTTTAAAGAGACACAAAATTCCTTCTTTTTCCTAAAAGACACATCTTTTCATTCTAAGAGACAAATCTCTTCATCCAAGAGACATATGTATTCATTCAAGAGCCTTTCCCAAGTGTATAGATTTATTGAACCACTCCATGAGGCATTTGATTCATTTAGAGCCTTCTTAAACACCTCAAAATAATCAAAAATCTGTCTATAACTGTCTCTAGCGCCTCCGACATTGGTTTCTAGCACCTTCGGTGCTGTTTTTTGGTGTATGTTCTCAAGATTTTGGCACCTCTGAAGCTTGTTCTCTGGATTATGGTGCCTCTGGCACTAGTTCTGGTGCCTCTGTCTCCACCTTACAGCTGCTCCACCGTTTGGCTCCATTTCTCCCCGTTTCAGTTGTGTTTTGCTCCTAATAGATATACCTACAATATAAGCATGTAAACAAATTTTTTTAAAAGTTTAATTTCACTAAAAAACATGTGAGAAATGTAAAGGAGATTAAAAATAGAAAGACATATCGAAATGTGACAGGTCAGAATTCTTTTTTTTTTGCTTATTTTTACTTTAAATTGCACCATTTTTACTTCATTTTCACCAAAAGTCCATTTCTTGTACTTGAAGAAAAAAATATGCAAAATACATTTCTTTAAAGTGCAATATCATTAAAAATGTCCATAAAATGAGCATGAAATGTACTATAAAAACAGGTAAAATTTAGGTGCATTAGGTATGCTTTGTATTTTATTAGTTTTATGCAATTAACTGTCACCTAGAATTATCTAATAGAAACAGATCATTAAATTATATTTCCTTAAAAGTTGCATTGCCACCTAAACTATTTTACTAGCCAACCAGTCAATGTGAGTGCACTCAAGTTGCAAGATTACCGTCTTCCGAGCCTTAATTTCGCTTACAACAAATTTTAACATAACATATTGTCACTTAAGTTATGTCAATAAAGCAAAGGAGATATTACTCATCACATAAAAATAAATATAATTCTATCATCAAACAAATTTTCCTACACATACCACTACTTAATATTAAAAGGAAAGAGTAAAGAAAACTACTTATGAAGCATGAATAAAACATTATAGGTAACCTCATTTAAATCAAAGAAAATTCACTAGAAAGTGTATATAACAATTAAAAGGTAATGAAGAACTTAATACTTAGTTTTTTCCCTCTAAAAGAAAGAATAAAAATCTCTCCAACAAAGTCTCATGCCCATCCATGCACCACTCATACTTCCTTACTCATATCTCTCAAAATCTCTCACCAATCTCTCCAGAAAATGAAGAAATATACATCTCCATAAAATCACGTCAAACTCCTCCAAAAACACTTCATAATTTCTTCTCTAGACTCCTCTAATTACTCCATATGAGAGGCGCCAACCCGCCTATTTAGAAATAAATAAAAACCTCTCCTTTCTCCAAGAGACACATCTGTTTATCCAAGAGACACATCCTTTCAATCCAAGAGACACTTCTCTTCATCCAAGAGCGTTTCCAAGTGTCTAGATTCATTGAATCACTCTATGGGACGTGCAAGTTATCCAGAAGCTTCCAAAACATCTCGGAATGACCTAGAATCGCCCAAAAGTCATCCAATAACTGTCCCGGGCGCTATAGCTAGCACACCTGCATGACGCCATGTTTCACTCCGTTTTAGCGTTGTTTCGTCTCGTTTCAGCTCTATTGTGCTCCAGATTAGTATACCTACAAGATAGACATAAAAACAATATTTATTTAAAGTGTAATTTCATTCAAAAACATGGAATAAATATGAAGGAGATTAAACATGGAAAGTCATATCGAAATGCGCTAGATTAAAATTTTCTTCTTTACTCAATTTGGCTCCAAATTGCATAATTTTTGCTTTATTTTTCATCAAAAGTCCATTTCTTGTACCTGAAAATAAAATTATGCAAAATGACTTCTTTTAAAGTGTAATATCATTAAAAATATGCATAAAATGAGCATGAAATGTACACTTAAAACAGGTAATTTTTAGTTGGAACAATTCCCCCAAACTTAAACATTACTTGTCCCCAAACTTAAAATTCTAGTAAATCAACCTAGAGCTAGGGTGTAAGAATATCTCATATTCAACTTAGGAATCCTGATTTTCTATTTACTTCAAAAGTTATTGAATTTGTCAAACTAAAAATTCAAAGAAAGTATAAAAATAAAATTTAAGCACGTTATCTTTACCAATTTAACCAATGCTTTTTTGAAATAAGAATAAGCTTAAGATTGTTTCTAAGTCTTTTCATTTAAAAAGATTCAAATGAAACCAATTTTTGATTAGGGGTCAGTTTGGGGTAAGAGTGTAAACGAGCCGAACATGAGCGAGTCCAGACTCAGCTCGTGTTCGGTCCGTTTATATTTCGAGCTCAAAGTGTGTTCGTGTTTGGATCATTTGCTTAGCAAGCTGAACACAAGTCGTTCATGAATAAAAAATCATTTTGACAACCCTAATCATGTAGTCATCAGATGCTAAAGGATTGGGGCAAGATTTAAAACTTCATTTGAATTTAATTAATAATTTTTATTTTATTTTCTTCATTAATACTTTTAATTAATTATAAATTTTTGCAGCCTTGTAGACAACTAATTTTTTAAAAAAGACTACTCATCAAAGATATATCTATAATTAATTAGTAGTATTTCGAGCCAAAACGAGCCGAACACGAACGAACAAATATTTGTTCATGTTATTCGTGCTCAGCTCGTTAACTTAGCAAACGAGCCAAACACAAGCTTCTTAATAAGCCAAACACGAGCTATTCCAGAACAACAAGTCGTTTTGACAGCCCTAATTTGGGGCAGCTTATAAGTGCGGGCAGCATTTTCAAAACGCAGTCGTACCGTTTAGTTCGTGCGTTTTGCTAGATTATATGAAACTGCGTTTAGGTTTTTACACTAAACGCAGGCCGCGAGTCGACCCTACCAGTCGGTCCGCGAGCTACGTTTTAGGAAAAACAGCTTATCCTGAAACACACAAGCTGCCCCAAACAGACTCTAGGCTTCTCCTCAAGCTTCTCCTCACATATTTTATTTTTCTTTTTTTTTTAGAATCTTTTTAATCCCTACTCTTTCTTTCTTTTCTTTTCTTTTTTTATGTAAGGATTACTATATCTGGATAGATCTTTAATAATTTTGAATTTCACTATCCTCTTTCTAAAGTTTAAAACTCAAAACTTTCCCTTGCTTTTTAAAAGTGTAACTATAAGTTTTAAAAATGTTTTAATAAAGGCACAATTCTTATTAAGTATAAATCTAAGAATCTTAACACTTCAAACATTCAACTCATTTCTACCGTAAATAGCAAAATCATTTTCCTAATGTTTCCTACAAAATATCTTAACTCTAGAATAGTTTCATCACATAGGATCCCAACTAAGTCATTTTTCTAACATTCCTAAAATCAAAATTAAAGTAACTTAAAGATAACACCACATACCACAATTCATTTTAAAAGTAATATCAAATAAATACAGGCTACTGAGGACAAATAAAGTTAAGTTTGAAAGATTTTTCTTCCTCACCCAAACTTGAATTTTTAAATATTTTGCAATCAATTCCCTAAAACGTGGCAAGAAGGAAAAGTAAAAGCTAAATCTACCAGCTGCTACAACATCCTATCAAATTCATATACATGCATAATCAAGATAGAATAACTGTAGAAGAAAGTAAAACTAGCCTAAAACATGCTAGCAATAATATTAAACTTAAAAGGAAGTAAAATAATTTTGAAATTTATTTTTCTTCCTACCCCAAAACTTAATTTTTAACATGTATAACATTCAGTACAAAAAATATAAGCAAGAAGAAAAATAGTTCATAGATTCTATCTACCACAAATGTCTATTGGAAATATTTACAAGTATTCATCAGGACAGAACAATATGCAATAGAAAGTAAATCTAAAATAAACATGCTAAAATAAAATTGAACAAAAGAAAGGTCTAACAAGCAGGACAAGTATCAACATAGGAATATATATATTTATGTGATCTCCAAATCTCTTTATTGTTGTAATACAAAACACAAATACACATAATAAATGAGGTTAATTCTTCCTTTAACTCATCACATCTCGCTACATTACTTCCAATTTATAACATAATAAATACAATAATATATTGAGTACTTATAAATGATTTTGTATCTAATTCCATGGACATGATTATCCTTGATACATTGGCTCTCGAGTACCAACCCCAGGCGCCACCATATCCCATTATTAAGCACCTCTAACAGTTATAAGGATAGTGTAAAATTATCCACATGTTACTCATCAAATAGGTTTGCGACCCTACATAATGAAAACAAAATCACATAAAGGAAGTAATAAAATTAAGATGGAACTGTTGTCAAAATTCATGATGTCTTCTATAAAACTCAAATCTGGATGAGACCCGAGTTATAGTGGACTCGTCAATCCACAAGAGAGCATATACTAGTCTAGTCATAAGAAGTTAAAGAATCATGTCCCTCGTGATACACAAAGATCAAATCAAACCACTAACAATCCAAACATCCACCAACATCAATCAAACTGATCAATCCATAATGACACATAAAGATCAAATCAATTCACTATCAATCCAAAAATCCACCAACATAAAAAAAACTAATCAATCCACACTAAAAAAACATATCAAACCTTGAATATTACATCTCACAAAGGCAGTGACAAAAGATAGCCATGGGTTGCCTCTCATGAAGCGCTAGGTTTAACATCGCCAGCCCGATAAAGGGTTCCTCTTGGATTAAAATTTCATTTAAGTATTCCTTGATCAATCACCCAATCTTTTTCATATCTAGGGATTCCTATAAAATTCTCAAATTTTTGTTTTTCTTTCAGCTTCTCCGTTTCAGATTGATTCATATCATTGTTTCTCAAGTTTCTTTCTAGATCCAATACTCTTCCAATGATTTTCTCAGTTTACATATTAATATCATCATTGAAATTTATAAGAAATGGATCTCGATAAGATAATTCAAGATCTCCTAAATTTTGAATTAGATTCTCTTTATATGATTCAGATTCTATATCAAATTCGACTAAATTACTCTTCTGTCTCGAGTGATCTTCTATTTCTTCCCCTTGGGATATTACTATATGATATATCATTGGCTCAATTACCTCATTCATAAAGCTAGATATTGCATGATCCTTAAACTTCCTTTTTTCATTAAGAACCTCCTTCTTAAACTTCACATAACTGAGCATTTGTTTTAATGTCTCGGCAAATAGAATATTTATAGTTAATTTCTTGAATTCTTCTATAAATATTGAGAATTGTTGGTCTAATTTTTGTATCAATATTCTCTGAGGAAATGGTGGTGGTGGTCTTTCTATATCTATCGTGGTTGACGAAATAGGTTTTTCTAATTCCTTAGAAATTTCTTCTGTTGGTCTTTCAATCATCTTTCCCTCTTTTCTCAACTTAACATTTATTTGAACCATATCCTCCAATTCTCTTTCACCACTTAATTGGGTAGTTATATCTTGCCCATCATTTTTTTCCTCAAAGTTTACCTCAGGGTCACTAAGTAAAATCTCTTGAGGATAACAGTTAATTAAATCAATAATCCGTCCTAGTTGGTTTTTTATATTCCTTATTCCAACTAACTCGCCATTTGAATCAAAACCTCTTATATCAGTAATCTCTTCTCTTCATCCTATGGGTTGGAGTTAAATCTATAAGAAAAGGAAAGTCCATCATTAAAGCCATCCTAATTGTTCCAATCACATATCTGATTAAATTGATTATCTTCCCAAAATTGGTCTTATCCTCCAAAATTATTATTTCAGTTAAATTCAAATGATTTTCCCAACCTAGGTTATTATAATCAGAATAAGAACTATGCATCTCATGGCCAGTTTCAATCTATGAATTTTCCTCAATAATTGGGTTCCTTGATTAACATTATAATCCAAATATTAATATTCATTATATTGTTGATATGACATTTTTACCATAAGTTCATGGAGTCTTTTATGATTCATAATCTTCCTAGCAGTTCTCTCTTGATTTGAGTAGTACGGTTCAAGGTCTGAAGTACCTGAACGACATATACAAATCTAAAGACTTAACTAATAAGACATATATCAAATTTTCTTTTTGGAAATTTAGATTTTTCTTTAAAATAAACACACAATAATTAAACAAAAATATAATAACCAAATATGGGTTTTACATATTTAACTAAAATTATCCTAAAGCTCATATCATTGCTTCCGTAGCAACGACGCTAAAAACTTGACCCGGCTCGCAATTACGTTGATTTTTAAGCTCTAAAATAAGACAAAAAACTTGACCAAATTTTAAGCAACTAGTGTGTAAAATAATATTTTATAAAATTTAGAATTTGATTTATATTTCACACACTAGAGGTTCTAGCAAATATACGTATCGTTTCAAGTAATATAGGGTTTTCTTTTAAAACCTAGTATCGATCTCACATAGACTTGTGCACTTTGATTTATACACTATTAAACTATTTTAAAGTGCTTAAATCCTTAATAAAAAATCTACCATAATCATTGAAAAAATTCAAATTTTAGAATTTAAATTACTTAATGGCAAATAATGTTAAGTTGGGGGTATTTGATGTGTATCAAAATTTTGTTATTTTCATATTATTTTTATTAATCATGTTATTTGTTTTGGGACTTTTTAATGTTTTTTGTAGTATACTGACGATTGAGCAACTAAGGGAGCAAATGAGAAAACAATGTACCTAAGGGCAGATCGGGAGCCCCCTCTCCTCGCCCGGGTGCTCCCTCGTTCAGTCCAGGAACCCCCTCGCACAATTCAGGTGTCCCATCACAAGTCTGGGCACCCCCTCGATAGTATGGGCGCCTCCATGCAAGTCTTGTGGGCATGGGTGCCAATCCTGTCACATTTTTTCACCTCAAACGCATTATATTAGTAGAATGTGAAGGTTTAAAGGTCCTATGTATATTATTTACTTCATCAATCATATAGAGAGGAGATATTTGGGAAGTGTTGTCGGCTATTTTTCTTTCGAAAATAAGATTTTAAAATTAAAATTTAGAATTTAATATATATAATTTCAATTTTGTGAAAATGGTGTCCTTTTATTTTTGGAAAATAATGAGGCTGAATAGATCTCATATATCTAATAGTTTAAATAGTTGAGCACAATACCATGAATGATATATCGTCTTGGAGGATGAACGTATCACTTATTAGTATGCTTAACTATCTAAACTTAAAAGTTTATGACTCTATTTTGGTCTGCGAAATTTATAGCCGACAAATTCCCTATCTAATACACAGATTAGATAGGGTTTAGATTAATCTGGGTTCTTAAATTCCCTATAGGAGCAAACCCCTATAGTTAATTCCATCTTAGACAACCGAAGTCACCAAGAAAACTCTCGATAATGATCAGAGGTTTTGTCTCCATGAATCCAACGTTCAAGTTTCCACGATTGTTCATAGGAAAAGTCAAATGGGATAGGTTCAAAAAGAAACAGTTATTTTCAGAATCCAGAGGAACGAAAAGTAGAAGATGTCGAAGATACTGAAGAAGATTCAGTAACATCTCAAACTAATTTATGGTTTGGCTTTACGTCTTTGAAAGAGAAATTATTTGATGTTTAAGTCTTGCAAATTATTTAGATATTCGGGACTTATATCTGTACATCATATGTAAATAGCCCAAGAAAATGTGAGGATTTATGTCGTACCAGACAACAACCTCAGAAAGCCTAAAAAGTTTAGGACTTATATCATACGATATAAAAAAAATCGTAGAAAGTCCTAAAAGATAATGTGAGGATTTATGTCGTGCCAAACGAACAACCTCAACGTCCTATGAGTATGTTATTTAAATTTATCGAGGTTCTGCATGAACTCATCCTTCAGTATTTGGTAGTTGTCCCGATCGTTGTTAGGAGATGAATCGTCTACCGACCACGTTGTCGTCTCATTCCGAGAAGAGGAGAGAGAGAATAAAGAGTAATAAAAAAAACTATGCCTCAAACGCCTATCCTAGGGGACCGCACAAACATACTAGAAAGGTAGCAACTAAAACATGAATACTGGTAAATGTATACAGTTCAACAAAAAACAGACAAAAAAGACTATGTTGTAAAATGTGATAGGAAAGTGCATGAGACATGTAGCGAAGTATAGTACAGTACATAATAAAAGGAAATATGCATTAAAGTACAGAAATTAAATAAATAAAAGTGTATCTGATCAAATTCTGCTAGAGCTTCAAAACAAATTGTAATTATATGATATAAATGGGTAAGGTAAACATTTGCAGATTATAAAAGAAAGGTTAAATGATGAGCATATGAAAGTCTCAAGATGAGATATTAGATTTCAATTTGGGGATAGGCTCAGACTAGACCCATTTTCTTTCTATCTCGATCCCACAGGCAACTGATATATCGAGGTCAACCTATCAACATCAACTAGAGGCCACTAACGAATCACCCCTATAATCAGACAGTCTTAAACCCTGTCATTTAGTGAATATGTGAATAGAGCAGTATATGAACCTCTCAAAGTGTGGTGTACCAATATGTGAATGTAGTATCTGAACTCATTGAAGTGTAGTGTGTGAATTGCTTAGTGTGTATGAGTGTAGTTTATATTTCTTGTGCAAGTGTAATATCTGTTTAAAACCCGTAGTACCTATACATGATATGTAATATCTGTCATGTGGGGTGTAATGTGTGGATATAGTGTATGCAGTAAAAAAAAAGAAGGTGATATGCTAATACTTAGATCTATCAAACAAAGATATGTGGTATGCAAGATGTATAATGGGATGTATGAAATGCATGTGTAGGTGATGTCTAATGCATGCATGTATTAGTCAGGATATGGTGTCTACAGTGTAGTGTTGTATCTGTTCTTTCGTGAGTGTAATATCTGTGCAGTGTCTGTAGTATCTGTTCTTTTGTGAGTGTAGTATCTGTGCAGTATTCGTAGTATCTATTCTTTTGTGAGTGTAATATCTGTGTAGCATTCATAGTATTTGTTCTTTTGTGAGTGTAATATCTGTGTAGTACATGTAATATATGTTCTTTTGTGAGTACCAATTCTCGAAACTTTTGAAAAAGGGTTAAAGTTGTTAATGATCTAGGGGTGAAAGGGCATCACACTAATTGAATATTGATTTTATATCTCAACTATAAACTAAGCTGTCAAATGGTTCTCTTGCATCATTGTCGTTACCCCTCATCTCGAACTAATAGGCAACCTCAATATTTCATATGCTCATTCAACAAATTTTGTATATTATGTATCAAGAGAACCGAAAGGAGCATCCATTTAAGCATTTTCATAACATCCACCTTCTACCTTTAAGTTCAAACTTTAACATATACATATCTCTATTGTAAACCCTATGAATTTTCCATACAGAAATGTGCTACATTCTTGTATTATCAAATTCAAATCCACATAATTAATATAAGCCGAGAGCCAATTTCAACTGCTTTTAAGGATTAAGTAAACATTTCTCCAAAGTTCCAACTTATTCATTCCTTCAAATTCTACTTTAACATGCTGGCAAATATCACCGAGTTAAATGTATATTAACGAATAATAATAGATTTACATACATGCCATTTAATTCCCAAGCGGCAAGAAAAAGGAATAACATAAAGTTTATACAAATGCTTTCGGGTAAGGCAGCAGAGAAGCTCACAACTAAGGAACACCAAAAGGGAATATCAACCCACATCCATTCTTAAAAGAATAACAGCAAGGCCTATAATCAGAGGAAGCAATCTAGCCTCAAGATTAAGTATCCAAAGCACCAAACAACTAACTCTCATATTCATTCAAATAAAAACAGCGGTGGTAAATCCAAAGAATTATAGCAATTTTTTTTTAAAATCCGAAAATATTTTTTTTTTCATATTTATTCAGATAAGATAGCAAGAGGAGTATGAATTATAGCTTCAAATGTATATTCTAATCATAAAAAAAAAATTCTAACAGCTATTCAAACAAGGAGAAGTAAAGAGGGCCAAAATCAAACTCCAAATATACTTCCAACAAGTCTCGAATAAAGGGGATGACAAGGAGGAACAAAGGGAAGAAAAGAAGGCCAAACCCGAGTCTCAAATGTAATTTTCAAACCAGAAAATAGTTTTCAGCTAGTATTTAAATAAGGGACAGCAAAGAGGAACAAAGGGAAGCAAAAAAAAACGAGCCCCCATACAGCTACTCAGAGCACCAAAATATTTTCAATGTTCATATCAAATAAAGAGGCAGCAAGAAGTAAAACCAAGCCTCACAAAGACTTCTCAAGACATAAAGAAATGATTTCCATCATATAATTAAACAAAGAGAAGAAAATAGAGAAAAACCGAGCCCCACAAAGATTTCCCAAGCCATTCAACATAATTTTCATCATATATTTAAACAAAGAGAAGCAAAGAGAGCAAAACCGAGCCCCACAAAAACTTCCCAAGCCATTTAACATAATTTCCATCATATATTTAAACAAAGAGAAGCAAAGAGAGCAAAACCAAGCCCTACAAAGACTTCTCAAAGCATTTAATATAATTTCCATCATATATTTAAACAAAGAGAAGCAAAGAGAGCAAAACCGAGCCCTACAAAAACTTCTCAAAGCATTTAATATAATTTCCATCATATGTTTAAACAAAGAGAAGCAAAGAGAGCACAACCGCTACTCTAAATTAATTCGCAAAACTAAATAAAGGTCTCCAATATATTCATTTGAATCTCCAACATGTATATTCACATAGAGGCAACAAGAAGCATAGACAACCAGCCTCCTCAAAATTGATCAGAATTATAAAACGGATTCCAAAATCTTTACTCGAATAGAGGCCTTGAGAAGAACAAAAAGATGAGCCTCAAAATTGATTCTCCATAACCGAAAATATCTTTAATATATGCATTCGAATAAGGCAACAAGAATCCAACTCCAAATAAATTCCCAAAAACTGAAATATAAACTGCTGTACACTTTGAATGAGGGTAGCAAGAAGATCATGGAAAACCAACCCTCAAATCTGTTTTATTAAGAGAACATAACCCTCTAACAAGTTTAAATTAGAACAACATAAGAACAGAAAAGGTATCTCTACACATCTTCATCAAGATAGAAATCTTTTCCAAAATGTATTCAAATGAGGTAATAGAAGCAATATAATCACAACATCAAACCATCAAAACTAGATTTAAAAAAAACATCCATATCTCAAATCCAATAACCTCTAACCTGAATTCTGTGCTAGCTCAAGAAGGGAGAAGGCAGAGAAGAAAGAAAGAATGCTTCCAAACATAAAAGAATCGCAACACTATATTTCTTCCAAAATTTCCAAGAAAAAAAAGTCGCATCCCCTCTTCTCCCCCCATGGGGTATTTATAGCTGAGCAAGGGGAGGAGAAGCTCATGGTAAGGGACACGCACAAACTCAAGAACGAGGGTTACCAAATTCATCGCGCGGGAAAAACCGTTACAAGAAAGTGACCGACATTTATGACCAGAGAAGAAGGTAAATCACAACCGGAGAGGAATAAGGTGACCGGAGAAACCGGAAAAGGGGTCTTCCTACTTGGCTGAGAGGAGCAAAGTGAGTTAGGGCATGTTTCGGCCCTAAGAGAAGAAGGGGAAGCACACATGAAGGAAAATTAGAGCTTAGGGAATTTTTTTTCTTTACCCCTTTATAAAAAAAAGATTTTATTATTTTTTTAAAGAAAATATCAAATTTTGTGCAATTCATTTGTGCGCGGCACCCCAAAAAAATGGGTGTCCTCCCTAGCTAAAATCAACGTTCCAGACGTAACAGCGTGGTCCATTTTGTCCTCTGGGGTCATCCGGACAAATTTGTCGTCGATCGTGTCAAATTAATTTCGATTCGTGCGTGGCACAACAAATGAAATTATTTTGACCCGACCGGAGTCGTTTAACGAGTAAGATGAAAATATTGACCAATTCTTGCATAAGCAACAACCAAAGTCAAATACAACGTTCACAGTGACAAGTCAAACAACACACGCGCCACGGTGTCCACCTACGTCTTTCAAATTTCTATAGGAGCTCAATTTGAGCTTCAATATGTCGGTCTTTCGATCATTTCAATTGAATATTGAGGAGCTGGAACCGTTCATATGAAACTGCAAAGAATGAAGAAATGACTTGACTTTCAAAGGGGTGTGGGTCCCAATCTAGTCCTCTAAGAGAGTCAAAACAGGGAAATCTTAAGGCTAGATCCTAGGGTATCTAGAAAAGGAGAAAATAGGACCTCCAAAATGAGGTCAACAAGTGTGTGTGTGTTTTAAAGTGTTTAATGAATAGTTTTGTTGTATTTTATATGTGGGGAAGGAATTCAAAGTGAAGTTTTATTGTAAGAAAAAGAATTTAAAGTGGAGCAAAAGAAGAATAGTTACGGGTTTGATTGTTTTATTTGTGTAAAATTTTACTTTAGACTTAAATAAAATTATCTTTATTTTCCTTAAACTTGTTTAGGAAATAAATTTTCATACTTTTGTGTCTTGGACATTTGGAAATCACATTTTCTCTATGAGATTTCACATTTTATCTATGAGATTTCCCTATACTGAGTTGGATTTTGATAAATGTTAGTGCATTAACTTTCTGAACTTAATTTACATCTAAACTGATCATTTAAATTATTAAAATAAATTGTGATATATTACTATAGGAGCAGGCTAGTGGAACAATTAGGTTAACATACACTACTTTAGGAGAATAGAAATATTGTTGATAAAGTAGTGCAACTGCGCAAGAAAACACGAAAACATAGGAATTTGTACATGGTTAGGGAACAAACCATAATATGAAACATTAATATTTCTTAAGACCACAAGAAGTTTAAGGAATACTGTTGTTCCTTATTGTCAACCATGCTTTGAGGAGCTCGTTGAAAGAATGTCGAGGATTCACATGATCTAATTCACATAAGTATGTTCTTTCATGTAATCAAAAAACTTCAAAGCATAGTTATATTTTTAATTTTAGGACTTAGACACCTTCAAAACATTAAACTTTTCAAACTAAATTAAAGGTTTAGTATACTACAAATTCACTGCTTGAAAAATTACAAGTTCTATGCGGAATCGACACTTAGGCTCTTATTCCTTATATTACTTGATCGACACATACACTTACATAGCTGCCATGTGCTTCACAGCATATCAAACATCAATAAGCGCTGATAAACTAGGCAATGAACATTCGTTTGAACTCACCAAAGGAGAAGATGACTCCCACAGGTAAGTTGATGAACCAATGTTATTCAATTTCATAAAGAATAAAGTACACTTCAACACATCCTTTACACATACCAAAAGTACAACTAACTCGAATAAAGCTACATGACCAGCTAGGTCAATTCTTCCTTTATAAGACTCCATATATAGAATCTTAAATTTTTATGGTGCTTTAAGCTCCACTACGTCTCTTGAAAAAAGGATTCTCTAATGGCTTTTGTTTTTTCTTCTTTAGGAAGTTTTTCTTCTATAACGTTCAACTCATCATGTTATTTATCTTCTTTCTCTAGCCTTGGGAAGAGAGAGCTCTTCATAGCCTTGTCTTTGGTAGCTCTTGTCTACGAACCACCAATTCTGATGATCATGTGTGCATCCTAGCATGGGCTCTGGAGCGAATCTTGAAGATTTCTTACCTGACTTATTGCATCATCATTTTCATCTGCTATTTTAATTTGTTGATATACTACATTACAAATGCTCTAATGCAGTCCATCACTTTTTTTTGTTCCCTCTGGTATTGTTAAATTTGTTGCTAGGTTTGAGTATGACTTCCACACTTACCATACCTTTTAGGATGTTGAATCCTTTCAGGACGTCAGGTCCCATATTGTTCGTAGACTGAAATAATCTTGGGAATACTTGTGAAGGAAGTGGTGAAAAATGATGGATGTCAGCTCTCCAAGCTCTAATTTTCAATTTTTATGAAAGATTGAAGAAAAGGATCCAAATGTCTCCAAATATGGAGAATGTTTCCATTTTTATAACTCCAGATGAGTCCTCCCCACCATCACAAAATTACAAAGAGGAGGAATGTTGAAGAATATCTATACGATACGAGTCTTGTCCACAAAAGAGGTCTCGTAATTGGATATAAACATATGTTCGTACTTTAGCGATCCTTTAGACATCGACTGTTGGTTCATTCTGAGGATTGGTCGTTGGGATGAACTTAGTGGACTAACTTGGCAGCCCAATTTGTCAACATAGAGGATATGACCATCACTCCGACAAGTGAGGTTGGCAAGTCAACATGATAGGCCAATCTGATAATCAACATGTGACAGTTGAGTCTTGGAGAAGATAGGCATTCTAGGCCCGCATGGCCTATTAATATCTCTACTGGCTCATAAAGCTATTTATTGATATAAAACACAAGAAATTCTAGGGCATTTACATACTTAACACTTAATTCTTATGTATTTAAATATTAAAAATCTAAATTTTGTTTTAAATATTTTGTCTTTGATATCAGATCAAATATCAAAGGTACTACTAGTTTAACGTTTACATATAATTTATTTATTATTTAATTAATAAGAGCTAAAATGAGTTAAACACGAGCGTAAAAACATTATTCATATTCGACTTTAGCACCGTCGTCGCCCCCGCCATCGACATCGCCATCACCATCACCATCACCATCACCATCGTCATGGTCTTTTTTAAAGAGTTTTACATAAATATGACACACATATTAAAATTTACATATTCCACACCGAAACTTAAATATTTAAAGACATATCACTCCTGGCGACAATAAAGTTTGTGGCCCCTTCATCTTCAAGATCGGCAAACATAATCTTCCTACACTTACCTCCAGTTTCTCTTTCATCTTCGAGTCCAACAAACCCCCAATATAAACCAAAACAATCTCAAAATATTTATTTTGGCAAGAGAAGCCGAGAAACTTCGGATGGAGACCGATAAATCATGTTGGACACATTAGATCAAATGTTACACCAACCAAGGTGTTAGAAGTTATCTTCTTGTATAGCCACAAAACAAATCTATAGATTTTTATGCCGCCCAAAATATGATAAACATATTTTTCGCACCTAATTTTTTATTTTGCTTGTAATTTAACTTGTCAGGGGCCTAAGATCCATCGTTGAAGAATCCGCAAGATTTCTACTTTGGTACGACATCAGCAATGGTTTCGATTATTTTGTCCAAAATACTCTCCCTGGTCTTCTTATGGTCATGTCTTTTGTTCTCTCAGCAAAGGCTAATGAATTACCAAGAACACAAAAGAATAGGGACTCAGTAGCATTTTTTTATTTCATTGAAGATTCAAACTTCGCTAGAGGTTGCAGTAAGGGTGAAAAGATGACAATCATACTGTACAAAAGTAGAGTGCATGAGTTGAGTGGGTTTTCGACAGTTTGGGTTGTCAGAGAAGGAGGGCATCTATGGAACTATATAACTTATGATAAAAGGTGAGGAGATGCATCATTTTTTGATAATGAGAGTGCTATACCTAAATAATGAAGTTTAGGGGTTAAATATGTAAATTCTAATATTTTGTGTGTT
Organism: Phalaenopsis hybrid cultivar; assembly: GCA_002079205.1. NCBI lineage: Eukaryota > Viridiplantae > Streptophyta > Magnoliopsida > Asparagales > Orchidaceae > Phalaenopsis > Phalaenopsis hybrid cultivar. Next base: position 15,219 of record JXCR01096991.1, on the reverse strand, counting down.
ATGTTTGTAAATTTCATTTTTTTTATTCTCTACGTGCGAACTTTTAATAAGATATCACCATGTGTGTTATATCAAACCCACCAAAACAAATATTACAGGTGAAACCGCGAACTCCGCAATGACCACGAAATAACCCCCGCGGTTCCATTTCAATAACCCCAAAATAACACCATGAAGGCTATTTCGAGGTTATTGAATAGGAACCACGGGATTATTTCTAGATTATTTCAAGTTATTGAAGTGGAATAAATGAGTTTTTCTTCGATAACCATGAAATAAGCTCTGCGGTCCAACTCTAATAATCTCAAAATGACTTTTAAGATATAATTATTGAAGTGAAATCAATAAATTTCTCTTTAATAACCATGAAATAACCTCTACGTCCCACTTTAATAATCTCAAAATAACTTTGAGAACATATTATTTAAATACGTACATAGAGTTTAATCCTAACGCAAAAAATTTTTACCCATATCATCCGCGGCTTTCGTTCATCACCGCATCACGCCCCCGAAATCAATCAGCTCATCTCAGCCGTTCATTCTCTCCACCATCTCATCGTTCCCATCTCATCGGCCGACCGCTCAACGGACGGTCCAGATCATACTTAGGTAACCCCTGCGCATAGACCTGCTGAGACTACCTTCTCGTCGTCGTGCACTTCGACTGGAGGGTTCTAGAAAAAGTCCATCTCGATTATATTTATACCCGCTGATCTCTTCATCTCTTTCTCTCTAAGCTGCAATTTTAAAGCAAAACTCTCCCAATCGGCAGGAGATCAATCAACGCCCTCTTCCCGGCGGCCTCACAGAGCTCCTCCAATCAAGGTTTGCTTTAAAAACGTTTTTTTTTAATTCGTTTCCATCTCCTTTTCTGTGATCTGCGTCNCTCCCAATCGGCAGGAGATCAATCAACGCCCTCTTCCCGGCGGCCTCACAGAGCTCCTCCAATCAAGGTTTGTTTTAAAAACGTTTTTTTTTTAATTCGATTCCATCTCCTTTTCTGTGATCTGCGTTCTTCGTGCGAAGAAACCCTAAATCATTTTTTTTCTTTTGATAATCAGTTGAGAGATAAATTTTTGCTATAGTTTTAGGGCAAATATTAGAATTCTAATGCATAGGTTATTGTTAAGATAACTCTTTTTCTTAATGTCGGGATCAGTTTAGATAATTGGTAGAAGATGAGCGTGGTAGGTTTTGACCTCGGCAATGAGAGCTGCATTGTAGCTGTAGCCCGGCAACGTGGAATTGATGTCGTTCTCAACGATGAATCCAAGCGTGAGACTCCTGCCATTGTTTGCTTTGGGGAGAAGCAGCGTTTCATTGGCACGGCTGGAGCTGCCACTTCCACCATGAATCCTAAGAACGCCATATCTCAGATCAAGCGTTTGATTGGCCGGAAATTTTCAGATCCGGAGCTGCAGCTTGATCTTCGTGCGTTACCATTTGCTGTCTCTGAAGGGCCGGACGGGTTTCCGCTTATCCATGCTAGGTACCTCGGTGAGCAGAAGTTCTTCACCCCGACGCAGGTCCTCGCTATGATTCTCTCGAATCTGAAAGGCATTGCTGCGAACAATCTCAATGCTGCAGTCGTTGACTGTTGCATTGGGATTCCGGTGTATTTCACTGATCTGCAGAGAAGAGCTGTTATTGATGCCGCCACAATTGCGGGTTTGCATCCTCTCCGTTTGTTTCATGAGACTACTGCCACCGCTTTGGCTTATGGGATATATAAGACTGATTTGCCGGAGAATGATCAGCTTAATGTGGCCTTTATTGATGTTGGTCATGCAAGTATGCAGGTTTGTATTGCGGGTTTCAAAAAGGGGCAGTTGAAGATATTGGCACATGGGTATGATCGATCTCTGGGTGGCAGGGATTTTGATGATGTTCTGTTCAAATACTTTGCTGCCAAGTTCAAGGATGAATATAAAATTGATGTTTTTCAGAATGCTCGTGCGCGCCTTAGGCTCAGTGCAGCGTGCGAGAAGCTGAAGAAAATGCTTAGTGCGAACCCTGAAGCGCCATTGAATATTGAATGCTTGATGGATGAGAAAGATGTCAGGGGGTTTATTAAGAGAGAGGAGTTTGAGAAGATTAGTGCTTCGATACTGGAGCGTGTTAAGGGTCCTCTTGTGAATGCTCTTCAGGAAGCTGGTTTGACGGTGGAGAACATTCATTCTGTTGAGGTTGTTGGATCGGGATCTCGTGTACCAGCTATTATTAAAATTTTGACCGAGTTCTTTGGCAAGGAGCCAAGGCGCACACTGAATGCTAGTGAATGTGTTGCTCGTGGTTGTGCCCTTCAATGTGCAATTTTGAGCCCTACCTTCAAAGTTCGGGAGTTTCAGGTACTTTCTTTTTATAAGTTTGCGGCCATTAAAATGAAATTTTCCTCTTTATGTAATTCTCATGGGTGTTTGTTACTTTCACATTTTCTGGTGATGGAGGTTTTTGAAAGTTGCATATTGGTTCAGATTTTTCTGTTGTTCGTCTTCTTTGTGATTTCTTTTATAGTTTTTGCTCAGTTTGGCTGTAGAGTTTTTAATTATTGATGGTCTGCTTGAGAAATGCAATGATCTCTAAACGATGCTTCTCTTACCTGTTCAACGTTCACGTGAATTGCTAATTGTTCCACTTTAAGGGCTCATTTGGTTTCTTTGCTTCTATTGTGAAGGTGCATGAGAGTTTTCCCTTCACAGTTGCCCTGTCATGGAAAGGTTCAAATAATGACTCACAGAATGAAGCATTAGATGCTCAGCAAAGTGTAGTTGTTTTTCCCAAGGGGAACCCTATTCCTAGTGTCAAGGCTCTTACGTTTATTAGATCAAATACGTTCTCGGTTGACATCACATATGCCAGCGTCAATGATAATTTTCTGCCTCCCAAGATCAGCACATATACGGTATGAAAATTTACTCATTGATTTCTGAACAATATTGTATTAGATCCATGTGTGTGTGTGTGTGTGTGTGTGTGTGTGTTATATATAACCATATGACCTGCATCTTTACTGACATATTCATGATCCTAACAGATTGGACCTTTCAGAACTTCTAGTGGTGAAAGGGCGAAGTTAAAGGTTAAAGTTAGGTTGAATTTGCATGGGATTGTCTCTATTGAATCTGCAACTGTAAGTCTTGGAGCCTTGGCTAAATTTTTTTTCTTATAATAATTCTTCATCCTGTGATATACTTTTATGAAAATATTGTTTGGTAGTTACTGGAGGAGGAAGAAGTAGATGTTCCAGTAGCAGTGGAGAGTGCAACTGGCAAAGAAGATACAAAAATGGACACAGATGAAGCAGTTAATAATGATTCAGCTGGACCTGATGCTAATATTGATTCTAAGAACACAGCTCATGATTCTGTTGTGGAAAATGACAAACAAGAGGGTGAAGAAAAGCCTGTAAAGATGGATACGGATTCCAAGGTATCATAATTCTTTTTGAGTTTTTGGTGTTTAATTTAAGAAATTTATATTCATTTGGTTTTAACTAGTGTTTTTATCTCTTTTTTATACTGTATTTTATTGTTATATTCATGTTTGTTTTATCAAATTCTGATAATGATGTTTTATTAGTATAGATTGTTTCTGTTTATTCCTTATTGTGATACATGTTCTTTTAGTCAATGTGTTTTGTTGAAATCATCTTTGAACTGTTTCTAAATAACCCTGTATTTTCATCTTTCTGATTAATGACGTCTTCTGAGTAAATTTGTTTGCTTTACATATTTTGTAACTGTTAGAAACTTGATAGCTATACATGTAGTAATTTCTGCTTTAATATTCATATCTGGCAAATACGACTAGTCTTCATAAAAGGCAGCTTCTAAGGTTTAACTTTGGCATTTGCATTCGAGACTGCTTGCATATGTGCGTTAGCACAAGAGAAAGCAGCTGAAATTGTTATTTATTTGGCTCCTATCCTCCAGTTTATCTTGTCATAGTACTATTTTGCAGATTTATAAACAGTTAAATTAGCTAACACTGAATCCCATGAGATTAGGTTCCATATTCTGCCAATTTGGCTATACTTGTTTCAGTTAATTAGGTGTTTATGACCTAAGAAAGAGAACCACAGTTAACAAATATATCATGACTTATATTTTTGACAAGCGTTTGTGATGCTCTTCTGTAGTTACATGTATGAGGTTCACCTGTTATTGCCTGGGAAGATTATCTAAATAGTACCAATCACTTAGTGGACTACTAAAACACAAAATAGTTGAGAGAACTACTAAAATACAAATAGTTAGGGCGATGATGCTGTTGACAAGTAAAACATAATTCCAAGAAGAATGATCTTAACATCTACTTTTTCTCAAGTACTCGGTGGTAGAGCGAAATCACCATTCTAATTTGTAATATTATATGATATTACATTGTTCCATGTTATTGAATGACTAAATTTAAGAGATTAAATTTTCAACTGTTTTAAAGCGTCTAAGTTTTGTGGATCTGGCCTTGTATGTTTTATAATGGCACTTTGCATACAATTTTATTCAGCATTGTGGTTATTATTGTGAATTAGATGGTCTGTCCCATTATTATATAGTTTGTAGTTTTTTGGGTAAATTATTATCTTTAAGCTATCATTATCATCATCATCATCATGATTAACAATTTCCTAATTATTTTGGGCTTATATTATGATTCCTTATTTTACATGTGCTCTTATTGCGTGATGAATGAAGTGTTGAATTGATTGTGTGTGGTTCATTTCCTTTGAAAACCTTGCTATTTATGTTACCTTAGTATTGCTTGCTTTGCTTTTCAATTATTTTAAATTGTTTTTTCTTAAGCATACTTCTAAAGCTTATGGGTTATCATCTCTAAATTATTTTCTTAATCATTATAATTAACTTTTTTCCAATTTTGTTGGGTTTACATTATAAATTCGCATTTCACATTTGTTCTTATTTTGTGATGCATGAAGTGTTACGTGTATTGTGCACAATTTTCTGTTGAAAGATATGCTATTTATATTATTTTAGCTGTATTAATTTTTCTTTTTAATTTTTTTTATATTGTATTATTTTTCTTCGTAATGAGTGCATTTTCTACTATTTGTTGTAGATTTTTAATTCACTTAAAGGTTTGTTTGGTTTAATGTTATTTATATAATATTATTTTCATTATGATAATATTATTTAGAGAGCAATCTTATTTTTGAAATGTAATTTATTTATGGTCATCTTATACTTTACATGCTATTTTGAGTAAGAAATGCTGGTTAAGATTTTCTTTTTTTATTATAAGCGTCNATTTATGGTCATCTTATACTTTACATGCTATTTTGAGTAAGAAATGCTGGTTAAGATTTTCTTTTTTTTATTTTTATTTTTTTAAGTCATCATGATTGAGCTAATCTAAATAGCATTAAATTTTATGCTATTTACATTTCCTCAATCTTGAATATTGATGCTGTTTTTGATTACTTAAATGTGAGAGATAGCATCAAATATCTGTATAAATAGCATATAATTACATTAAAAAATAATTGAAACTATAGTTCCTAAATCCAATTGTGTTAGCTTATCTTCAGCAGATGTTACTTCTTCCTTCCAAATAATCATTTCTTAACTTGCCATTCTTACATTTGCCCCATATTTATCTTCTTATTCTCATCATTGGCTATTAACATTAATTTTTTTGCCTAATAGTCCAATCCTTACAAAATAGCCAACACTACTTTAGTATAATGTGTCACGACATTTTTTTTCATAAAATGTACGTCCCGATTTTATTTTTTTTCTCTAGAATAGACTTGAGATATTTTGACTCATCACACCTAGCTATCTATCATTTATCTTATGATATCATTGGTTGCTAGTTGTTAAGATCGTACTGATTGGCACTTACATATAATCTATTCCATCACTTATATATCAATCTTAAGCCTTTTATTTTCTAATATTCCTCTCTTAATATAATTTATATTTCAAGAAGTCTCATTTATTTTTATCATTTGTGAGAAGCATTCATCAAAATATTTGAGTTTTGATTCCCTTTTAAGAATCTCAATAATTGATATAAAAACATAATTGACTCATTATTAATCTTTAACGTAAACTTAACCATAATTAGAAAATCTTTGATTGCTTTATAATTGCTTCTATGATTAGTTGATGCTCCATCATTCATATCTTGAGAAGCCTAATTATAGATTAGAAAACACATTTTTTTCCATACTTCAAATTTTATTAATTCTCATGGCAACAATCATATGCCTTCTTAAAATTAACTTAACAAAATTTTATTATATATTGGATCTTCAGGGTATGCGACTGAAATGATTTCTAAATGATAAAATAAAATTTGTTTAAGTGTTATTTTATTATGCTGCCATAACTTCATTTTGATTTAAATATTTATACCAATTTATTTATTTATTATTTATTTTTTAAATCGGTTCATCTACAGTTGNAAACACATTTTTTTCCATACTTCAAATTTTATTAATTCTCATGGCAACAATCATATGCCTTCTTAAAATTAATTAAAAAAAAATATGAATATGTAATTTTTTGCTGTGTGTATATTTTTATTAACTTTACAAAATTTTATTATATATTGGATCTTCAGGGTATGCGACTGAAATGATCTCTAAATGATAAAATAAAATTTGTTTAAGTGTTATTTTATTATGCTGCCATAACATCATTTTGACATAAATATTTATACCAATTTTTTTATTTATTATTTATTTTTTAAATCGGTTCATCTACAGTTATTTTAATCTTATTCATCTCTTTTTTCATTCTTAAATAATGACACCGAAATAATTTTTCTAATAATTTGGGGTTTCTCTAGTATTTATTATTTCTCCTAACCTCCTAATTTCAGTATATTTCTTAAATGGACTGGCACTTCATTTTTTGCATATTGTTTATTGTTAACTTCCCTTCATTTTTTCATTATTCTATAACATTTCTATTATTGTGTTCACTATGTTATTTAATTTTTTTTTTCAAAATAAAACTGCTTAATAATTTCTTAAAAGTAGCATTAATATTTTCTTTAAATTTTTATTTTTAAATATGATCTTATTGCCTTTACTTACTAACTTGATCAACCTCTCCTTTTTGTTTTACTATCTTTTAAGTTCTCTTTTGTAGGGAACTTTTTCTCCTTCATTTGCATCTAGCCTCTTATATAAATGTTATCATAAGATAAAGCTTTTGATTTTCTTAATGTTATCTTTACAAGTTTTTAATATTTCCTTTAACCAATTATTAAATTCTAGGGAAATTTATATGCATACCACAAAATTCCTTTGTATTTTACCTATCCAACACCTAAGTTTTATATTTACATTAACACTGTGGTGCCACGAATCTATGCATGAAAATGTGAACTTCATTTTTAAAAAGTTACAAGTACTGGTACTTTTAATGTTATTTTAAAGATTTAAGTGTTACCTGATATACATGCCCCTAAATTCTAATGAGAATCCTAGAGAGTGGGTTGAGCGTATTTCCTTTTCATACATTCAAAATCTATACAATATTAGAAAAAAATATAAATTATCAAAATTAACTATAAAATTATTATAAATTTTATGAATTGATGAGCAGGTCATAAATAATTCATGAGATGATGAATTAGCGATTGAAGAGGAGCAAATGACTGGGAAGTCTTGGTAAGCGTGGGTCGCTCTTAGAACAAATCTAGTAGGTGCTGGTTGGCAGAGGTTTAATGTACGCTATCAGCAGGTAGAGTTAGCTGAGGGTGGATCCTTGTGTAAATTTTGTGGTGTTTCATACTACCTCTCAAATGAATGAAAAATAGAATCTATTTTAAGCTTGTTTGAAAATTTTTAGAAGATCTCACCAAATAATTTATTGTGAAAACGTCAATAAATTGTCAACTTGTGGTTATGAACAAAGTACTGATTAGACAGACTATTGATATGCTCTGCTTTTATACAATGCCTTTAAATTCCAATATATTTCATATAGCCTTGTTAGATGTTATTATGGATAGTATTGAGGGCTTGTTTTCTAATTAGAGTCTCCTTTCAATTTAACCTTTAAATATTTTACTGTTGCCACATCAATTCACAGGTTTGTAGTGCTATGGATATAAATATTTCTTTTGTACTAGATTTTACTAACATTTTTTTTTATTTTTATTTCTTCAAGTAATGAGGCAGCTTTCTAAGAAAGTGATTTTCTGAAACTGATATCTTGCAACCATACTATATGAATAATTTGAATGTGGGTATGTTAGTCTTCTCTTTTTGAATAAAGTTTTAGTGTTTAGAGTTTTATTTATTTATGTTACACAATCCAAAAGAATCACAACTTATTTGAGCGTAGCCTTTGATCACTATTACAGATTTATAATTTTCTAGCCAATCATCATATTTGCATTTTATAGTAAATGTTCATTTGCATTTGATTATTATTTTTCTTTAATAATTTACCAATTCTATATTTATTGTTTTAAAGGGCTTCCATATTTTGATCGCATTGTTGCCATTCTCTTTATTCAAA
>JXCR01096986.1:10082-35867 GCA_002079205.1 Phalaenopsis hybrid cultivar | reverse complement strand
CACATCAAATATTTGAATAACCAAGTACAAAAGCAAAATATAATCACTTTATATTTCTCCAACAGCAAACTGCAAAAGAAGAACTTAAAAATAAAAAAAACAATCATTTCTATGTTTTTGAAAAATTAAATCCAGACAGAAAGCGGCATGATTATAATTGTCAAGTATTGGAAATAGTCAATCTGCAGTGAGAAGGAACGCTGAGAATGTATTTCATTGATTTTATTTCCGTTATTAGATATTTCTGTTTTCTATTTTTTCTTTAATTTGGAGAGATTCTTATTTTGATTCCTTTGATTATTATATATGCGTATTAAGGTGTAAGACAACTNCAAAAGCAAAATATAATCACTTTATATTTCTCCAATAGCAAACTGCAAAAGAAGAATTTAAAAATAAAAAAAGCAATCATTTCTTGTTTTTGGAAAATTAAATCCAGACAGAGAAAGCGGCAAAATTATAACTGTTAAGTACTGGAAATAGTCAATCTGCAGTAAGAAGGAACGCTGAGAATGTATTTCATTGATTTTATTTCCGTAATTAGATATTTCTGTTTTCTATTTTTTCTTTATTTTGGAGAGTCTTATTTTGATTCCTTTGATTATTATGTATGCATAGTAAGGTTTAAGAGAACTAGAGGTGTAAGTGAGTCAAGCTGACTGACAAGCCGACTCGAGCTCGACTCGATAAGCGGCTCGTGAACTGAGCTTGTTGAGCTAACAAGTTAAGCTCAAGCTAGCCCCAACTCGACTTGTTAACTCGTGAGCCNGAGAAAAGACAATGATAATCATATTTGGTGCACCATGGTTATTGGTTATATAATGGAATAAATGCAAAACTGTGACAAATAATGCAGCATGCAGCCCTAAAAAAAAACAACGGATAAGATCAAGGTCAGGCTGTCCAAGGAAAAACCAATAACATACGAGGTAGAAAAATAGACAATCTACCAAAGCAGCTATCGATAAAAATAGTAAACAAACTTCCGAATCATCACCATTCTAGAAACTGAAACCTCAACACCTTTATACAAAGAATGCCCGCTCTAGGATAAATGTGTTAAGATATATCAACAACATTCCTCTAGAAATTTCTGAGGGATTAAACTTTGGGGGGGACTCGATAATTGGCATCATCGTATTCAAAAAATAAGAAAAAATAATAATTTGTTATAATGGTGAAATCCAACTACCACGGGGAGCTTATTTGGGGCTCCCGCGAGTAAACACTTTGCTNTTCACCATAATTTTTGGAGGACTTTCAAATTTGAGGTTTGAGGTTTTTCATAGGTTCAAGCCCCTATAGATAATCTGCAGTTCAACACTCTCATCTGGTCATCTAATTGTGGATGTGTTGCTAAACTGAGTTGGAACTTTAAAACATAACTTACTCCATGGAATCTTCTAGAGATATCTTAGACTCCTCTTCTCTGTCTAAAGCNTCGTTTATATTTCGAGCTCAAAAAGTGTGTTCGTGTTCGGCTCGTTTATATTTCGAGCTCAAAAAGTGTGTTTGTGTTCAGCTCGTTTGCTTAAAGAGCTGAACACGAGTTGTTCACGAACAAAGAGTCTTTTTAACAATCCTATTCATATAGTCATAAGACATAAACAATAAGGGTTTGAGCAAGATTTAAAAATTATTATTTATATTAAAACATCATTTGAATTAATATTTTAATTGATTATAAATCTTTGTAGCCTTGTAGTCAATTAGATTTTTTTAAAATACTACTTATATATATATATATAAACTTGAAGAGTAGCATTTCGAGCTAAAACGAGCCGAACACGAACGAACACATCTTAGTTCGTGTTCAACTCGTTAACTTATCGAACAAAATTAATGAGTCGAACACGAGCTTCTTAACGAGTCGAACAAGAACTGTTCGCGAACAACGAACCTTTTTGACAACCATATAAGAGAGGATTCAACTAGGAGAAATAAGTTGAAGAGAAGTTCAGAAGATTCTANATAATAGAGCTTAAAAAGACTACCTGAACAGGAGCAGGCCTACAAGCCAATGTTCCTAACTTGTTGTTTGCAGTATGGCCAGTGAGCTCGACAAGTATGTCAACCTTATCCTCTCTAACCATGTGTGCAACCTTTTTTTCATCAATACCATATATATCTCTCCATAGGCCACCTTTTTTAAGTACTTTTTCCTTGAATTTGAATGTTTTTGCATCTGCCTACAAGGATTTTCAAAAAGAAACAGAACAATAGAACAGTTGAAGCACCGCAAAAATAACATTTTGATTTTACCAAATTAAACAACGAATTGTATGGGAAAATTACAGGTTACAGAAAAATGTTATCGATATATTTTTCATGCATGTCAAGTCTTGGCACTTCTAAGTTTGATAATTAGTAAGGACAATCGTGAAATATTTTCTAGGATAGAGTTTTGAGTCATTAACAGCACCAAATGTTTTTCATATTTGATTTTATTTTTTTATTTATGGTTATTAATTAATTGGCTTCTAAAACAAGGAATAAGTGTCTTCCCTACAAAAAAAACTAGTAAATGATAACTTTTTTTTTATAGAGGAGTCCATTTTAGGCAGACTTTTCAATGTATTATTAAATTTAATCCCTCAACACCTCAAACTCGTCCAGCAATCAACTTTGCTGTTTCAATGGAAAGAAATTAGATAAGAGTAGGATTGCATGAGGGTATTTTAGAATTTTTTGAATCAACTTCACTAATTAAAATCAACACAATTTAATGAGATTGAACCAAAAAAGTATAGAATGCTGTCATGAAGTAGATGATATGATCAAATCGATTGATATGATCAAATTGATGAGTCGAGAAACTAAATTGAATACTGTTAGAAGTTATATTAGAAAATAATTTATTCATGTGAGAAGTTGTGAATAAATTATTTCCTTAGATTATGAGTTATTTCATTTCCTAATTTATATTTACTTGGATTAGGAATTATTTTCTTTTCCTATTTTAAGCTTTCCTATTTAATGTATTTCTCTTATCTCCTAATAACTAATATGAATTGATTATTGAAGATATTAGGTGATATATCTTTCCTTTCATACTAATTCATTTTTTTTATCTTTCCTATTCTAGGATTCATGTAAGGCTTATTTATACCCGCTCTCATATCAATGAAAAAATCGTTTTATTCTACATTATTCTGAATTTCAACATGGTATCAGAGCCAAATTCCCTACCCTAGTCGTCGGTCCTCCCTCCAGAGCTGTCGAGCTCCCTTCTTGCATTCTACCTACAAGAAAAGAGGGACACTTTCTCTCCCTACCAAACGCCAGCGTTCGTTCTTTTATATAAAGAAGCAACCTTCGCTCACCTTGATCTTGTTTTTCTCTTTCTACGTTTGTTGGATCTATAGATGATTGTCGGCTTAAGCTTCGGTGATGAGGAGCTGATCACGTAATAGCCTAAATCTAGCTTATTCTCAATAAGAATCTAGTTGTTTACTGCGTCCAAAATCGGCGGATCCAACCTAACCTGAGAAGCGGCGGTTCCTTGTATAGCTTCTGCTATCCTGGCAAGCCAGAATGAGTCTTATTTGGGAGAACGAATGGCTTATATGAAGAACCTAGGCTTTATAGCAGCCAGGAAGTCTCCTCTCCCGCACCCTTTCAACAGAATCATTTTTGGCAACCCGAGCCCTTAAGTGAAATTGAAATCCTACTTTTAGAAGCTGGAAAAGCTCATCTGCGTACAATACCAAATCAACAGTTGTTTGGGCGAGATATGACTTCCACTCTAAAGGCTGCAATGGATTCCAAGAATCTTCTTTCTGGCATTATGAAGGAGTGCTTGCAGAACTTGGTGAGGCTAATGAAGCACAAGGGAGGTATGTGGTTTAATTCCCCACTAGATGTGCAGGAGATGGGATTACATGATTACCGACTGATCATTAAGTATCCCATGGACGTTGGGACACTGAGATCCAGGCTTTAAAAATGGCTTCTATAACACAACATTAGATTTTGCCGAGGACATTAACTGACCTTTTAGAATGCTCTCATTTATAAAGCAAAAGCTCATGAGGTGCATAAATTGGCAGAACAGCTCTTCCGTCAGTTTAAGGAACAAACTCCTTGGTTTGCTTGCAAAATGACTTGAAAAATAATATTACTAAGGCGAGACTAAATGTATCGATGAATGGAATCCCAACAGCAGATCTACATGCCCCTTTCCGTCGTTTTCTTCCCTGCTGGCAAAAGTTTTTTCCAGCAGCAGGCTTTCCTCTGAATCTACTCCTACATCAAGCCCTCCTCCAAAATCCTTCCTGCAATAGACCCTCTAAAACTTTTCTGTAGCACCCTCATCCAGAGCTTTTCCTGTAACGAGTCCACCGAAACTCTTCGTGGAGCTGACCCTCTTATGGAGTCTTTCTATGCATCAAACCATCCTCCGAAACTTTTTTTGTATCGAACCCTTCTCCAAAACTTTTCGTCCTATTGGTTGTCTACAGCATTACTTGTAGAAGTTTGTCACCTACCTACAGACACTACAAAAATTGTAGTCAAAGACAACAACAATCAACTAGAAGTTAGTTTCCCCCTACAAGTTGTCTACTATCCTACAAACTCTCTAATAACATAACCTATGGGAGTCTTCTGTCAACCTACAGACACTGCAAGAACAGCAGTAAAAAACAATCGTAGCTGTCTACTTCCTTGTAAACTTCCTTACAGCAATACCTGTATGAAATTCTACCTACCTACAGACACTGCAAGAACTGCAGTCAAAGACGACAGCAGTTATCTATGTCCCAACAAACTCCTTTGCAGTATTACCTGTACGAGTCTTTCGTCTACTTACAAACACCGCGGGAATTGCAGTCAAAGAGAACTACAATATGGGATGAAAACTTCAAGTTCTACTTCATGTGATCTCCCTCGCCCGTTGTTTGATGTTTTTAAATCCAAGTTGAGCATGACTTTCAATTATGTTTCAACTTGAGGGAGTGTTAAAAGTTATATTATGAAATAATTTATTCACACGAGAAGTTATGAGGAATAAATTATTTCCTTAGATTAGCAGTGTTTCCTTACTTGTCATGATTTTTTTCGACAAATTTTACGCTGGTTGTCGACTACCTAACGCAACCCTCCACATTTCACATCCGGGCTTGGGACCGGCAATGGTTGTCGACTGCCTAACGTTAAAAAATCTGTTTTTAATGATTTTTATAATATATTAGATACTAAGGAGGGTGAAAAATATATATATAAACTAGCCAAACAAAGAAAAGAAAAGTAAAAACTTAACTCAAGTAAAGTATATTAAAGATTAAAATCAAAAAGTGTTTTTCCTAGAAGAAAATATTCAACATAAATGGGTGAGTTATTTTGATAATTTTTTAATGAAGTTTCTGAAAATACAATCGACTTTAGTGATCTTAATATCGTGAATAATAATAAAACGTTTCATTTTTACCGTCGCATTACCAAAAAAGAAGTTGGGGAGGTTTTAAAGAAAACCAATAGTGGAAAGTCTGTAGATGTATAAGTGGAGTCAGTTTTTTTGGCCATTTAGGAGTTACTTGGCTTACTAAACTCTTTAATATTAATTTAAAAACTAAAAAGATTCCCGAGGAGTGGAGGAAGAGTATTTTGGTTTCCATTTTTAAGATAAAGGGGATGCACAAGAGTGTGCAAATTATAGAGGAATTAAGTTGATGTGTCGTACTTTAAAGTTATGGGAGAGAGTAATTGAACATATGTTAAGACATATTACAAAGATTTCANGAGAAAAGACAATGATAATCATATTTGGTGCACCATGGTTATTGGTTATATAATGGAATAAATGCAAAACTGAGACAAATAATGCAGCATGCAGCCCTAAAAAAAACAACGGATAAGATCAAGGTCAGGCTGAGCAAGAAAAACCCAATAACATACGAGGTAGAAAAATAGACAATCTACCAAAGCAGCTAACGATAAAAATAGTAAACAAACTTCCGAATCATCACCATTCTAGAAACTGAAACCTCAACACCTTCTTTATACAAAGAATGCCCGCTCTAAGATAAATGTGTTAAGATATATCAACAACATTCCTCTAGAAATTTCTGAGGGATTAAGCTTTGGGGGGGACTCGATAATTGGCATCGTCGTATTCAAAAAATAAGAAAAAATAATAATTTGTTATAATGGTAAAATCCAACTACCACGGGGAGCTTATTTGGGGCTCCCGCGAGTAAACACTTTGCATGGTAATGTTATTTAAGTTGAAATACAATAAAAAAATAGGAATATTTACAAACATTCTAATCAATTACTATATATTTACAAATGTAACACCAAAATTTTAATTTTTAGATATATGCCACTTTACCTGTAGAAGAAAAAATGTTTCACTTTTAAAAGTCAAAATAGTGGTATTTTTGATGTGATATAAAAGATTTGAGTGATATAAATATAAAAAATTAAAGTTTAGATGTTAGATATGCNTAAAAGTCAAAATAGTGGTATTTTTTATGTGATATAAAAGATTTGAGTGATATAAATATAAAAAATTAAAGTTTAGATGTTAGATATGTAAATACATAGGAATTAGGTAAGATGTATGTAAATGGTCCTAAAAAATATCATTGTTCACTTCATGTCCATTAGAGGGGATTCAGCTAATAAATAAATAAAAATCACTGAAATTTGAAGTGCCCATAAGAAAATCATATAAAGATTAAATAAAATATTAAAAAAAATCCTCCACTAGACCAATTTCTTGGTGCAAATAAAGAAAACAAAAAGCACAGAAAATCCATAAAACCTTAATGGAGAAAAGCGCAAGTAAAATGCATTTGTTTTGGAAATGAATGCATAACATAATAGAGCTTAAAAAGACTACCTGAACAGGAGCAGGCCTACAAGCCAATGTTCCTAACTTGTTGTTTGCAGTATGGCCAGTGAGCTCGACAAGTATGTCAACCTTATCCTCTCTAACCATGTGTGCAACCTTTTTTTCATCAATACCATATATATCTCTCCATAGGCCACCTTTTTTAAGTACTTTTTCCTTGAATTTGAATGTTTTTGCATCTGCCTACAAGGATTTTCAAAAAGAAACAGAACAATAGAACAGTTGAAGCACCGCAAAAATAACATTTTGATTTTACCAAATTAAACAACGAATTGTATGGGAAAATTACAGGTTACAGAAAAATGTTATCGATATATTTTTCATGCATGTCAAGTCTTGGCACTTCTAAGTTTGATAATTAGCAAGGACAATCTTGAAATATTTTCTAGGATAGAGTTTTGAGTCATTAACAGCACCAAATGTTTTTCATATTTGATTTTTATTTTTTTTTTATGGTTCTTAATTAGTTGGTTTCTAAAACAAGGAATAAGTGTCTTCCCTACAAACAAAACTAGTAAATGATAACTAANAAATATTTTCTAGGATAGAGTTTTGAGTCATTAACAGCACCAAATGTTTTTCATATTTGATTTTATTTTTTTTTTTTTTATGGTTCTTAATTAATTGGTTTCTAAAACAAGGAATAAGTGTCTTCCCTACAAACAAAACTGGTAAATGATAACTATCTTTTTTTTTAGATGAGTCCATTTTAGGCAGACTTTTCAATGTATTATTAAATTTAATCCCTCAACACCTCAAACTCGTCCAGCAGTCAACTTTCCTGTTTCAATGGAAAGAAATTAGATAAGAGTAGGTTTTCATGAGGGTATTTTAGAATTTTTTGAATCAACCTCACTAATTAAAATTAACACAATTTAATGAGATTGAACCAAAAAAGTATAGAATGCTGTCATGAAAAGCTTCCATCCACGAATTGTCATGGTATGATCAAGTAGATGGTTTCCATGATGAAGTAGATGGTATGATCAAATCGATTTAAATTGATGAGTCGAGAAACTAAATTGAATACTGTTAGAAGTTATATTAGAAAATAATTTATTCCTGTGAGTAAGTTATGAGGAATAAATTATTTCCTTAGATTAGGAGTTATTTCATTTCCTATTTTATATTTACCTGGATTATGAATTATTTTTTTTCCTATTTTAAGCNAAGAAATTAGATAAGAGTAGGTTTTCATGAGGGTATTTTAGAATTTTTTGAATCAACCTCACTAATTAAAATCAACACAATTTAATGAGATCGAACCAAAAAAGTATAGAATGTTGTCATGAAAAGCTTCCATCCATGAATTGTCATGGTATGATCAAGTAGATGGTATGATCAAATCGATTTGAATTGATGAGTCGAGAAACTAAATTAAATATTGTTAGAAGTTATATTAGAAAATAATTTATTCCTGTGAGTAAGTTATGAGGAATAAACTATTTCCTTAGATTAGGAGTTATTTCATTTCATATTTTATATTTAATTGGATTATGAATTATTTTTTTTCCTATTTAATGTATTTCTCTTATCTCCTAATAATTAATATGAATTGATTATTGAAGATATTAGATGATATATCTTTCCTTTCATACTAATTCCTTTTTATTATATTTCCTATTCTAAGATTCATGTAAGGCTTATTTATACCCGCTCTCATATCAATGAAAAAATCGTTTTATTCTACATTATTCTGAATTTCAACATGGTATCAGAGCCAAATTCCCTACCCTAGTCGTCCGTCCTCCCTCCAGAGCTGTCGAGCTCCCTTCTTGCCATCCTACCTACAAGACATGAGGGACACTTTCTCTCCCTACCAAACGCCAGGGGTTTCGTTCTTTTATATAAAAAAGCATCCCTCGCTCACCTTGATCTTGTTTTTCTCTTTCTACGTTTGTTAGGTCTATAGATGATTGTCGGCTTAAGCTCTGGTGATGAGGAGCTGATCACGTAATAGCCTAAATCTAGCTTATTCTCAATAAGAATCTAGTTGTTTACTGCGTCCAAAATCGGCGGATCCAACCTAACCTAAGAAGCAGTGGTTCCTTGTATAGCTTCTGCTATCTTGACAAGCCAGAATGAGTCTTATTTGGGAGAGCGGATGGCTTATATGAGGAACCTAGGCTTTATAGTAGCCAGGAAGTCTCCTCTCCCGCACCCTTTCAACATAATCATCTTTGGCAACCTGAGCCCTTAAGTTAAATTGAAATCCTAGTTTTAGAAGCTGGAAATGCTCATCTGCGTACGATACCAAATCAACAGCTGTTTGAGCGAGCTATGACTTCCACTCTTAAAGGCTGCAATGGATTCCAAGAATCTTCTTTCTGACATTATGAAGGAGTGCTTGCAGAACTTGGTGAGGCTAATGAAGCACAAGGGAGGTATGTGGTTTAATTCCCCACTAGATGTGCAGGAGATGGGATTACATGATTACCGACTGATCATTAAGTATCCCATGGATGTTGGGACACTGAGATCCAGGCTTTAAAAATGGCTTCTATAAGACAACATTACATTTTGCCGAGGACATTAGACTGACCTTTAAGAATGCTCTCATTTATAAAGCAAAAGCTCATGAGGTGCATAAATTGGCAGCACTGATCTTCCGTCAGTTTAAGGAACAAACTTCTTGGTTTGCTTGCAAAATGACTTTAAAAATAATATTACTAAGGCGAGACTAAATGTATCGATGAATGGAATCCCAACAACAGATTTACATGCCCCTTTTCGTCGTTTTCTTCCCTGCTGACAAAAGTTTTTTCCAACAGCAGGCTTTCCTCTGAAGCTATTCCTACATTAAGCCCTCCTCCAGAATCCTTCCTGCAGTAAACCCTCCGAAACTTTTTTGCAGCACCCTCATCTAGAGCTTTTCCTGTAACAAGTCCACCGGAAATCTTCATGGAGTTGACCCTCATATGGAGTCTTTCTATGCATCAAACCCTCCTCTGAAACTTTTTCTTGCATCGAGCTATCCTCAGAAGCTTTTTTTGTATCGAACTCTTCTCCATGACTTTTTGTCCTATTGGTTGTCTACAGCATTACTTGTAGAAGTCTGTCATCTACCTACAGACACTAGAAAAATTGTAGTCAAAGACAACTAAAATCAACTAGAAGTCAGTTTTTTCTTACAAGTTGTCTACTTTCCTACAAACTCTGTAATAACATAACCTATGGGAGCCTTCTGTCAACCTACAGACACTGCAAGAACCGTAGTAAAAAACAATCATAGTTATCTACTTCCTAGTAAACTTCCTTATAGCATTACCTGCATGAATCTTCTGCTTACCTACAAACACTGCAAGAACTGCAGTGAAAGACGACAACAGTTATTTACATCCCAACAAACTCCCTTGCAGCATTACCTGTATGAGTCTTTCGCCTACTTACAAACACCGAGGGAATTGCAGTCAAAGACAACTACAATACGGGGTGAAGACTTCAAGTTCTACTTCATGTGATCTCCCTCGCCCATTGTTTGATGTTTTTAAATCCAAGTTGAGCATGACTTTCAATCATGTTTCAACTTGAGGGAAAGTGTTAAAAGCTATATTATGAAATATTTATTCTCGCGAGAAGTTATGAGGAATAAATTATTTCCTTTCTTGTCATGATTTTTTTCGACAAGTTTTACGCTGGTTGTCGACTACCTAACGCAACCCTCCACATTTCACATCCGGGCTTGGGACCGGCAATAGTTGTCAACTACCTAACGTTAAAAAATATATTTTTAATAATCTTTATAATATATTAGATACTAAGGAGCGTGGAAAATATATATATAAACTAGTCAAACAAAGAAAAGAAAAGTAAAAACTTAACTCAAGTAAAGTATATTAAAGATAAAAATCAAAAAGTGTTTTTCCTAGAAAAAGATATTCAACATAAGTGGGTGAGTTATTTTGATAAACTTTTAAATGAAGTTTCTGAAAATATGATCGACCTTAGTGATCTTAATATCGTGAATAATAATAAAACGTTTCATTTTTACCGTCGCATTACTAAAAAGGAAGTTGGGGAGGTTTTAAAGAAAACCAAGGGTGGAAAGTTTGTAGATTTCTGAGGAGTGGAGAAAGAGTAGTTTAATCCTCATTTTTAAGAATAAAGAGGATGCACAAGAGTGTGCAAATTATAAAGGAATTAAGTTGATGTGTTATACTTTAAAGTTATGGGAGAGAGTAATTGAACATAGGTTAAGACATATTACAAAAATTTCACATAATCAATTTGGATTTATGTCGGGCAAGGCTACTATGGAAGCTATACATTTATTGAAAGGTTTGATGGAGAAGTTCAGAGATAATAACGAGAATCTACATTTGATTTTTATTGATTTAAAAAAAAAATACGATAAGGTTCCAAGAGATATTCTTAGGAGAGTTCTTGAGAAGAAAGGTGTTGATATGACTAACATTCAAGTCATTAAAGATACGTATACTAGAGTTGTTACTTGTGTTCGAACTGAAGGTGGATTGACCAAATATTATCCTATTTCTATTGCATTACATCAGGGATCGGCTTTAAGCCCATATTTTTTGCTTTAGTTATGGATGGTCTTACTGGACAACTACAGAAAAATGTACATTGGTGTACGTTTTTTGCCGATAATATCCTTCTTGTGGATAAGACGAGGGAAAAAGCCCAGAAAAAACTTGAATTATGGAGGTCTACACTAGAGTCTAAAGACCTTCATTTAAGTAGAACTAAAACAGAATACATGGAATGTAATTTTAGTAGTAGTAGTAGTTCTAGTAGCATAAGTGTGATTTTGGGTGATCAAATTATTAAAAGGAGTGAACGATTTAGATATCTTTGGTCTGTTGTTCAAAGCGATTGTGATATAGATGGGGGTGTTAATAGTAAAATTCAAGTTGGTTAGTTGAAGTGGAAGAATGTTTCGGATCTTTTGTGTGATAGAAAAGTACCACTTAGACTCAAAGGAAAATTTTATAAGACGATGGTGAGACCTGCATGGCGTTGAATGTTGGCCTTTAAAAGAGAAGCATAATAATAAGTTAAGTGTTGCCGATATGACAATAATTAGGTGGATGAGCGGCTTCACACTTAGAGACAAAATGCGAAATGAATATATCGGGATAGGGTTAGTGTAGCTCCTATGACAAACAAAATTAGAGAAAGTCGTCTTTAGATGGTTTGGTCACATTAAACATCAACAATCTGATGATCCAATTAGGAGAGTAGATGTTTTAGACTCGACTTACGTTAAGAAAAGCGGAGGTAGACCTTGGAAGACTTGGGCTTATTTTATAAATTAATTTATTAGAACTAAATGAAAATATGACACTAAATAGGATGCAATGGAGAAAAAGGATTAATGTAGTCGACCCCACGTAGTGGGTTTAAGGCTTTGTTGTTGTTGTAGCAGTTATTTCTTTTCTTATTTTATATTTATTTCCTTCGATTATGAATTATTTCTTTTTTTATTTTTGTTTTTCCTATTTTAAGTTATTTCATTTATCTGGTAATAATTAATATGAATTGATTATTGGAAAATTAGGTGATATATCTTTTCTTACATATTATTTCAATTTTATTATCTTTCCTATTCTAGAGTTTATGTAAGGGTTATTTATATCCCCTCTCATATCAATGAAAAAACCGTTTTATTCCGCATTATTCTAAATTTCAAAAAATACCTTTAAAAAATCTGAAATCAATAAACATGTCTAAAAAGTCAAGGGCTACTTTGGCCATTCATTCCAAACAAAGATATGGTTTATAAGATTATGATTCTTAATACACATCTTTTTTTTTTTGCAGCGATTTAAAAGTGAAATTTCAGTGATTAAAGTTTCAGAAGTTAACAGCAGAAGTAAGAGATTGTTGGTTTGATATACATTCATTAGTCCATTAAACCTCCAATGTTGGGGCATTTCAACTTTAAATCGTCAGGTAATGTATAAATACAGCTTCCTAAGTGTCATCTACTTGCATGCAGATATCTAGAATCTAGTCATAGTAAATATTTACAGTGATATTTGCAACTTCTACATTTAAAAATTTGTAGAATTGACCCTTAACAATCCATGCGAACCAGATTCATGAAAACTTGAACAGAAAATGCACGAAAATGTTTAAGAGGAGAAATGGCAAATCTTTAAGAGAAGTGATCAATGGTGACCTTTACTACTGCCGAGTACACAACCACCTGGTACTCCGTATGGTCATGGTATGTAAGGGGAGCCTCGATAAAATATGACACAGAATGAGTAAAATAATCGGGAGAAACATATCCTATAATTAGTGGTCGTTCCATAACTTTAGGATTATCCCAGCTAGTGTATTGCTGATAAAGCCTCATAAAACGCCTTCCCCATTCCCTGTAAAGAAGAATTAGTAATTAAGAAACATTTGCACATCAAATATTTGAATAACCAAGTACAAAAGCAAAATATAATCACTTTATATTTCTCCAATAGCAAACTGCAAAAGAAGAATTTAAAAATAAAAAAACAATCATTTCTTGTTTTTGGAAAATTAAATCCAGACAGAGAAAGCGACAAAATTATAACTGTTAAGTATTGGAAATAGTCAATCTGCAGTAAGAAGGAACGCTGAGAATGTATTTCATTGATTTTATTTCCGTTATTAGATATTTTTGTTTTCTATTTTTTCTTTATTTTGGAGAGATTCTTATTTTGATTCCTTTGATTATTATGTATGCATAGTAAGGTGTAAGACAACTAGGGGTTTAAGTGAGTCAAGCTGACTGACGAGCCGACTCGAGCTCGACTCAATAAGTGGCTCTTGAACCGAGCTTGTTGAGCTAACAATTTAAGCTCAAGCTAGCCCCAACTCGATTTGTTAACTCGTGAGCTGTCTCGTTTAAAAGAATATTAATACAAAATAGACCTAAAATATATTAAAGTTAAAGATTTTATCTTTAAAAGTACTAAAAATATTTCAAAAATAATATGTTGTATTTTATATTAAGTGATTTCTTTCTTTAAATTGATCAACTTATTTATCATTTTATTATACCACAATCTTAAATTAATATTATTTTCTCTCTTTTAAGTTAAACAAGCCGTCTTATGAGCTCAAACTCGATAAAGTTAATCAAGCTCAAGCTAAAGGTGGCTCGAGCCCGACTAGACTCGTTTACAACCTCAAAGACATTGAAGCTAGCGAGAAATAAAATTATTTATAAAATTCTACAAAGTAATAAAGCAAAGAAATTTCTCGTTCGTGTTTGAGGGCTTCGTCTCTTTCATCATATGAAATCATTGAGATGTGTCTGCGTTTCAACTACTTCTCACTGTGTTTCAGCAGTTAGAGGAAGATCTACGAAGCTCAATCATCCAAGAAGGCGGATCTACAGAAATCTACGACATTGTCGTTTGATGCAGTTGTACGCAGAAGTCATCTCCTCTTATATGTGTTTTCAGGTCGTTGCTTCGACTCTGACTCTTCCGCTCGACATCATGGCTTCGTCTATGCACGAGCAAGATCATCGGTCCCATCATCCGGCTCTCCCACTCAAACAAAAATGCTCTATCATATTGATTCATCTCTTCCGCTCGAACAACACTCTCCTTTATGCTGATTTGGAACCGAGAAGATTGCAGGACTATTCCCTCTTCGATTTGTCACTATTCACTAAATCAGACTGATAAATCAATGAATGATTAGGCTTTTGTCGTCGATTTGGCATGAGTCATCGGCTTGAAAAAGGCCTGATCACCTCTTGCCAAGTACCAAATGAGCGGAAATCAAGAGTTACACACTTCCCCNTGGCTCGAGCCCGACTAGACTCGTTTACAACCTCAAAGACATTGAAGCTAGCGAGAAATAAAATTATTTATAGAATTCTACAAAGTAATAAAGCAAAGAAATCTCTCATTCGTGTTTGAGGGCTTCGTCTCTTTCATCCTCTGAAATCATTGAGATGTATCTGCATCTCAACTACTTCTCACTGTGTTTCAGCAATTAGAGGGAGATCTACGAAGCTCAATCATCCAAGAAGGCGAATCTAGAGAAATCTACGACATTGTCGTTTGATGCGGTTGTACGCAGAAGTCATCTCCTGTTATATGTGTTTTCAGGTCGTTGCTTCGACTCTGACTCTTCCGCTCGACATCATGGCTTCGTCTACGCACGAGCAAGATTGTCGGTCTCATCATCCGGCTCTCCCACTCAAACAAAAATGCTCTATCATGTTGATTCATCTCTTCCGCTCGAACAACACTCTCCTTTATGTTGATTTGGAACCGAGAAGATCGCAGGACTATTCCCTCTTCGATTTGTCACTATTCACTAAATCAGACTGATAAATCAATGAATGATTAGGCTTTTGTCGTCGATTTGGCATGAGTCATAGGCTTGAAAAAGGCCTGATCACCTCTTGCCAAGTACCAAATGAGTGGAAATCAAGAGTTACACACTTCCCTGTAGTCCTTGTTTACTCATCCAACCGAGCAATCAAACTAAGGGTCCTCCTATTGATTTCGTTTGAGCAGCAGGTTTACTAGATTCGAGCTTTCACAATTTTATCATGGACAACCACAACATGAGCCTAAGACTTATGTTCTTATCAACTCTTCCAACAACAATTCAGAATTAGCCCATTCACTTGGGAGCAATAGTGAGAACCTGCATCAAATATTTAGTAAAAGTTCTACTTCTGGACAAAGATCACAATTCTCTACTGAACAACTTAATAGCATGTTAGCATACCAAGGCATCTTATCCCATGTGTTTAGTGTCCAAGGAAATAAATTAAAATCTTGGATTGTTGGCTCCAGAGCCTCGAATAATATAGAGGGAGATATCAAGGCCTTTAAAATTACAACCCATGTGGCAGTCACTCTGCAGTTTGAATAGCTGATGGTTCTTTCTCACCATTAGCAGGAATTAGATTAGTCGAATTGACAAAGGATCTTCAAATCTATTTTGTTCTTAACTTTCCAAAATTAAATTGAACATACTCTTGATCAGCAAACTTATTATAACTTATAATGCGTGACTAAACTCTATTCAAATTGTTGTGGATTTCTACTTATGGATTCAGGGAAGGTCATTGGTCATGTTGAGATACATGGTACTTTCTCAAAGAAAATAATTTCATCAGTTGGAAATATCATCCATCAAGTAGTATTTCTTAAGTTCAATTTAGATTTTCTGTTCGATGAAAGTCAAGTCATGTTGAATCACTCTGGTCTTGATCATCAAAATTTTGTGTACATTAAAAAGATATTTCCATACTATGCTCTCGTAGTAGAAATATTTGAAAGAATGTGGATTCAGATGCTATTAAGGGAGCTTAAGGTTGAGATGAAAGACACAATTATGATGTTCACTAATAGCTAAGCAGCTATTAGTGTGACACTTCATCCCAGAAAAGGTTAATAATGGAATTGTTCAACTCAATTATATTCTTAAACAACTTCAAACAGNAGTGTCATCTACTTGCATGCAGATATCTAGAATCTAGTCATAGTAAATATTTACAGTGATATTTGCAGCTTCTAAATTTAAAAATTTGTAGAATTGACCCTTAACAATCCATGCGAACCAGATTCATGAAAACTTGAACAGAAAATGCACGAAAATGTTTAAGAGGAGAAATGGCAAATCTTTAAGAGAAGTGATCAATGGTGTACCTTTACTACTGCCGAGTACACAACCACCTGGTACTCCNACTAAGGGTCCTCCTATTGATTTCGTTTGAGCAGCAGGTTTACTAGATTCGAGCTTTCACAATTTTATCATGTACAACCACAACATGAGCCTAAGACTTATGTTCTTATCAAGTCTTCCAACAACAATTCAGAATTAGCCCATTCACTTGGGAGCAACAGTGAGATCCTGCATCAAATATTTAGTAAAAGTTCTACTTCTGGACAAAGATCACAATTCTCTATTGAACAACTTAATAGCATGTTAGCACACCAAGGCATCTTATCTCATGTGTTTAGTGTCCAAGGAAATAAATTAAAATCTTGGATTGTTGACTCCAAAGCCTCGAATCATATAGAGGGAGATATCACGGTCTTTCAAATTACAACCCATGTGGCACTCACTCTGCAGTTTGAATAGCTGATGGTTCTTTCTCACCATTAGCAGGAATTGGATTAGTCGAATTGACAAAGGATCTTCAAATCTATTTTGTTCTTAACTTTCCAAAATTCAATTGCAACATAATCAGCAAACTTATTATAACTTATAATGCGTGACTAAACTCTATTCAAATTGTTGTGGATTTCTGCTTATGGATTCAGGGAAGGTCATTGGTCATGTTGAGATACATGGTACTTTCTAAAAGAAAATAATTTCATCAGTTGGAAATATCATCCATCAAGTAGTATTTCTTAAGTTCAATTTAGATTTTGTGTTCAATGAAAGTCAAGTCATGTTGAATCACTCTCGTTTTGGTCATCAAAATTTTGTGTACATTAAAAAGATATTTTCATACTATGCTCTCGTATTAGAAATATTTGAAAGAATGTGGATTCAGATGCTATTAAGGGAGCTTAAGGTTGAGATGAAAGATACAATTATGATGTTCACTAATAGCTAAGCAGCTATTAGTGTGACACTTCATCTCAGAAAAGGTTAATAATGGAATTGTTTAACTCAATTATATTCTTACACAACTTCAAACTGCTGATATTCTTACCAAAACACTATCAAGGGTCAATTATGATGAATTAAAGTTCAAACTTGGCTTGTACAATATAAATAACTGAGCTTAATGGAGAGTATTGGAAAGTGTCAATCCACATAAGGAACCCTCATAATATATCTCATTGATTATATTTTCATTATTAGGAAGAAAAAGCTTTTACAAATAAAAAAAATTGGTGATAGAATATTAATGTCCAATAAAAGATAAAATATAAGAAGTTCTGTTATAAAAATTAATTAAAATGTAAAAGAGAAGCATAAAATTGGTTTAGTGGGATAAAGGCTTTGTTGTTGTATCTTCTTAATTAGATATTTCCATTTTCTATTTTTACTTAGTTTAGATGGATTCCTATTTTGGTTCCTTTCATTATTATATGTATGTAGTAAGATGTAATGCATAGAATCTAGTGAGAAAAAAAATTCTTTCAAAAGTTCTACATTAAGAAAATTTGATTATTGAAGATGCTGATTTTCAAATTACATAGATTATGAGCCAACATAGTTGAATTGGATTGGAGAAAGCAAATAATATTTTTCTACAAAATCACGGAAATATTTACCAAAATGGATAATGCTGTAAGGAATTACTAAACAATTTATTTCTCTCAGTTCTATGTTTGCACACATCTCCAAAGAACATATAGAAAAAAGAAGAGCCATCAGAATGGCCAACTTACAGAAGAGTATCATTAGTAACATTACCCTTATAAGAAAATTTAATGACTTACATGAATTTTGGCAAAATTTTAAAGTAAACCATGAAAGCCAATATCAACCCTCAAATTTTTCATCAACAACTAGGAATGGCAATGATTTTTTTTCAAGGAAGATTTGCATGCATACCACTCAATTCCTATGTATTTACATATCCAACACCTAAACTTCAATTTTTACATAAGCAAGAAAAGGTGTCTGTCGGCGATAAAAAGTTGGGGTGTGGTGAGTCGCCCGTAGGAAGTTGTCGGTGGCCGGAATCGAAATTTCATCGCTCATTTCGGAAGAATGTTTTAATTTACCTATAGATTTAAGTTTAGAAAAATATGAAATCAAACTAATCTCATAATTTTCACAGTTTAAATGAAAGAGCATTTTATCTCAAACATTGTCTCTATCCCGAGGGATAAGCACAAGACTTGAGGATGAAGCTCGATCAAATAAACTAAGAAATATATGACGTTCGTTTGGTCTGCGAAACCGTTTTATTTGCCGACGAATTCTCCTATTTAATATAAAAAATTAAATACGGTTTATTTTAAGCTATGTTCGAAAAAGCTTCCTATAAGGGCAAGCCCCTATAGTTAATTACATCTTAAATAACCGAAGTCACTTAAGAATACTTTCGATAAAAATCAAGAAAAAATATCTTCAAAGACTTCAAAAGAATGGAACTTTTCAACGAAATCGGACAAAGATGTGTGAAAGGAAAATGACTCAAATTTGTAACATTATTACAGAATTCAAATGAAAAAGAACTAGGGGATGCCACAAATCCAGAGGAGATCCTCGGTGACTTCTCAGTCTACCCTATGGTTTGGATTCAGTTTTGAGGAGAAATATTCAAGTATTTTATCCTGCCAATTTTATCTATTTAGGGCTTACATTCGTGTGAAACGATCACACAAATAGCCTGAAAGATGCGAGGATTTAGGTCCAGAATCCTAAAACGAGTTAGGGCTTAGATCGTACTGCAGAACTATACAAATATATAAAGAAAAGATTGAGGATTTATGTTGCGCTAGGCAAACAACCTCGAAATCCTATTGATTGTTGTTTTAATTTCTGGAAAATGAATGGTTTAGTTGAGGAAGACATGTTCTGCTGTTGAAGAAGGTCGTGCTGCCCACCCAGCTAGTTCTAAGCTCCTTGTCGTGACGAGTTTAACTTTTTTAGGGTGTCAGATTATAATGTCAAATCCAGCGGATCTATGGTTGTAGTTCTTCAGATATTTTATAAGGAACATGTTGAAGTTGTATAGTGTATAACATAACAGTAGAATATGTAGCACATGACAAGCAGTAGAGTATGCAGTAGAGATAACAGTACAACATGCGGGGTAAAAGAAAAGTAAAAAAATACAGCTGGTAAGTGATTTGCAAGAAAGTAACATGTTGTAAACATAAAGCAAACCTATATACCTGGGAGGTTCGATGTTCCTTAGGTGTAATTGATGCAACAGGTACGAGCAACAAAATTTGAGGAAACATTCTGAAATGTTTTATACAAACGAAAACAAAGAAACATCGTCCAGAAATCTCAAGAAAGATCGTCAAAAGACTCACGACAAAAGAAATGCGAGGAAATCGACGAATTGACAAATCGATTAAAATCATAGAAAACACGGAAAAATCGCGAAAAGAGAACACAAGTGTTTTGTCCAAAAATTCCAAGAAAAACATATGAAAAAGTTCGAAAAGAGGGGGACCGCAGGCACTCGGGTCGGGGCTAGGCTCAACTATATATTAGTACTCGAGGATCGTCAAAGGCTATTCGGTCACCCGGATGTATAAAGTCCGCCACTCAACTAGAAGGGTGTCTTATCGAACCTAACTCAGGAGGGTACTCCTTAGCCTAAATGGGTGATCAACAGGTGGACAACCGATATTTAAAATGTATTTAAAATTTATATTTTCAACATGCACATAGGTTTCAAACATGCAAAAAATGGGCTGTATCAATTTTGTTTGTAGCGAAAAATGTATTTTTGTTTTAGAAAAATGTGTATCTATTCTTATCAAATTTATTTTTATCAATTTTGAAAAGTAGTTGTCCACGAGTCAATCGTGTTGTCGGGCATAAGGCTACCAACAACATAAGAAGGTTCGGGTCAGCTCCCGCTGGTATTGTGTCGGTGAATGATACTGTCATCCTACAGCTCACTAGGTTCCTGAATCGGATCCTGATGGGTTCCTGAATCAAATCCCGATGTCGTAGGATGACATATCATTCTGCTCTATCTCCGATGTGTCTTTGTCATCACCGCCCTAAGCCCCAAAACAAAATCGACCTACTTGCGACCTTGCTTGATGGTTTCATGTATAGCAAAAGGCTTTACGTTGACATTTATGTATCGGATAAGCATCAAAAACCGAACCAAGAAGCAAGAAAAACAAAAGAAAAAAATAGGGTGAGAGAGAGGGGGGACTGATCCGCCTAAAATATCAAAAAGAACGGAGGATGAATCAGCTCTCAAAACTCATGACGAAAAAAACCTGAAAAGGAAGACCCGAATATTCTTGAATCAATCCGAAATGATATCACTTTCTCACATTTTTATAAATGGCTTAACCCGAGTCAATAACCTCCTAACGCCGGCATCCAAACCTCAAAGATATCTTTTATGAAATCAATTTGTTTCAGCCAAACATTCTCCCAAGATAAAATTCAGAAATCTCCCAAACTTCATAAATCAAGCAAAAGGAAAGTGACCCCGGGGAAACCACAACTAGTATTTCCAAACCCATACAAAAATCAGTATCTTCCAACTTCCAAATTAATCAATAGCCTCATATATCAAATAAACATAAAATCTTCCCATAAAACCAGAGAAATGCTCACGGTCGGGGTCAATAAAGGGGGGTATAGCCACCAAGGCTTTTGGTTAAGGCAAAATAAGGCGAAAGAGACTCACGGCCAAGACAACCCAAGGCACAAAAGAAGCGGAGGCTCACGACCAAGGCAGCCCAAGGCACAAAAGGAGCCCACGGCCACAGTAGCAACAGGAAAACTACCCAAAGTATTGCCTTTGATACGTAAGACAGGGAATGGACAAGCTTGTATAAATCATTCAAACCGGCTCCAATTTCCCCCAAATAAGACAAGAAATATGCTCAATTTATTTTTGATCACCTCACTCTATAGATAGTGCAAATGCATATGTTTTTGGATGGCAAACTTGATTCATCCATAACATTCAAATCACCCTAAGTTCGGCAGGAAGAGCCAAACAACCCCGAATAGACCAACAAGCTCATGGGTGGAGCTAAAAACAAGCATGGACCAACTCCACTACAAGCCTTCGAGTAAGAGCAGAAAAAGGCACAAGACAAGCCCCCAACAAGCTCTCAGGTAAGGGCCAGGACAAGGCATGAACAGGCCCCCAACAAGCTCTCGGGTAAGGGACAGAAGCAAGCAAAGGGCAGCCACCAAAAGTCTTGAGTAGGGACAAGTATAAGGCATCAATCATGGGCTATCGGGTAGGAACTAAGGCAAACAAAAATCAAACCCAAACCACTCCTCGGGTAGGGACAGGACAAGATAACACCGAGCTCCAAAATAAGGGTTAAAGCAAATAAAATCGAACCTTCCCACAGCTATGGAACAGGGACAGGAATAAACACCACAACAGGCTCTCGGGTAAGAGCTAAAACAAGCAAGTCGAGCTCCCAAATCAAGGCAAAATAAATCCCTCAAGGTTAACAAGTAAAGCTCACAAACCCAAGACAAGATCTCAATCCAGAACCCAGCCTCCAACCCTTCCAAGGTGAAAATCGAGCCCCTAAAGAGATCAAATCAAAGCTTTAAAGACTAATTAAATGCAGTATATGATAGCAAATCCAAACCCAGCTATTTTTAGGCAAACCGAAAACCAGCAGGGGCAAAAAGAATAAAGCCACACTCCAAATCAAACAAAAATAAGCCTCATAATCAGACAAGGGTCAAGAGCTAGAGCAGGTAAGACCGAGCCCCGATAGAGGCCGGAAACCGAGTCACTCAAGGCTAAAACAAGGCCCAAGCAACGATAGAAACTCAAGTTTTAACAGAAATTAAAGTTCCAGCTACTTCAAGGTGAAACCGACCCATTTGGAACCAAAGAGTAGTTCACATGCCTTTTGAAACATCAAGATATAGAGCCAACATATGTCTTAAACAAGAGCAACAATATAGAGAATATATTTAGACCCCCAACTTAAATATTCCAAACATGAAACAACTTCCAATATAAATTTAAACAAAGTGATGCCTCATGAGGTGCTAAACCAAACCACCAAAACAAATTACAAGACTTGTCGAATTAAATAAATCCTCCCACAACATGTATTTCAAGCAAGGAAGAGTCATAAGAAACCAAAACCGAGCCCCCAAACATGCATGAAAGGCCAAATAAACTCTCCAATATCTCACGCTAAATAAGAATAGATGAAAAGCCTCATAATACATATCCCAACATACTTGCAAGAGGAGCCAACATCAGCTCAAAGCTACATTTTCAATTATTCCAACTTGCTTTTGAACAAAAAGAGAAAAGAGGAGCTAGCATCGTCTCAAAGCCACGTTTCAACCTTCTTATTCACAGTAATAGAAATATGTCATAGTTTTACCATTTTAAGCAAGTAGGGAAAAGAGAAAAACCCATAACATGTTATACTTCTATCCTTCTAAACAGGTAATCGAAAAGGTACCTCCTTGAAGCAAAAGAAAGTAACACAGGAACTTTAAATACACTCCCCAACTTAAACTCCTCCAACAGCAAGAGGAAACTAATTCAAGCACATGAAAATTAAAGAAGTGAGAAAAGAAAATGACAGAGTTTTCTCTCTCAGAGATTTTCTGCATACCCCCAGGGCTACAAAACCGAGCTCTAATAAATACCACAGAAGGAGAAGAATGATTAAGAAGATACGGCAGAAGGATCGAGCGCAGAGGATACGATCCTCGCAGAGGCCACGCTCTGGGGCAAGGAGGCTCGAGAGCAGAGGATATGATCCTCACAGATGATAGGATCCTCGGCAATGATAAGGGGATGGGTCGCTTGCGAGGTTGTCTCGCGTGCGAGAGGAACGAGCGCGGGGACGAAACTCCAACGGCACGAAGGAGTGGGCAAGGTGAAACCGAGCGAACTGCAGTTAGGGCAGAGGTCCACGAGCGCGATAGGAAGAAACGGGAGGGGAAATAAACTAGATTAAAGATTTTTTTAACATAAGTTATTAATTATAATAATAATAATAAAATATTATTTATTATTATAATTAACACTTAAATATGTATTTGGCAAAATCGATGTTTCAGACGCATCGGCGCAGTTTGTTTCGTCATCCGGAGTCGTTTAGATGACCTCGTCGACGATTGGGACGAAAACGCGTCGCGACC
The DNA here is from genome assembly GCA_002079205.1 of Phalaenopsis hybrid cultivar. Classification (NCBI taxonomy): domain Eukaryota; kingdom Viridiplantae; phylum Streptophyta; class Magnoliopsida; order Asparagales; family Orchidaceae; genus Phalaenopsis; species Phalaenopsis hybrid cultivar. The sequence continues at coordinate 12,277 of JXCR01096986.1, read as the reverse complement.
CGAATCACGTCAAAAACTCGGCTCGAATTCAATTAAACAGGACGGCAAAAAGCGCGACAGCGCCAAATCAACGAGTACAGTTAATCCTAAGGCCAATAGTTCTATAGGAATACTCCCTGAGTTCCTTCAGAATAGTATTACCTGCTAAGCAATAGCGGTCAAAACTACTATATGGAACGTCAAATCAAGCGAAGAAAAGTTCAAAATTGTTAACGGGGATGGCTCCACTAGTTTTCTAGGAGTAGTCGACAGAAAGGTCCTACGGCTAGATCATATGCTACTAAGGAGGGGAAAACTGCACCTCGATCGAAAGCGAGGTCAACAATGTCTTTCTCCTTTTTAAAGTTAAAATAGTGGCATTTTCATGTGAGATATAAAAATTTTGGGTGGTATAAATGTAAAAGGTAAAGTTTACGTGTTAGATATGTAAATAGATGAGAATTAGGCGGTATGCATGTAAATGCCCCCTCTTTTTGTCCAACCTTTGGGAACAGCAAAGATGGTTTTTGAATCACAATATCAACCACATATGTCGCTTTTAAGCTTATTATATTATAGAGGTCCTGTGCTGGATTAATGAAAATAGTCTCTTTGCAAATACAGAACTAAAGCTTATGTACAAAAAACCCTCCACAATCTGCATTTGCAGTGCTTGTGCACTAGTTAGGCTCCCATTATACTCCACACAATCTTGTTAACAGAAAAAGGATGAACTGAAAGATTTGCAACCTGAAATGCCACTAAAAGCTTTAACTCGCCTCATACCATGGAAGCCACATTCTTCAATCTCACTAGCCACTAAGTTTTTCAAAACAAAACGTGCCCCAATGAAATAGCATCATTGTACACAAACTCCGATTTATTATATATAAAATGAACCAGATATTTCATTTCAAAGGAATAAACAAATCGATTCCAGCTTATAGGGGCGGAAGTCAAACGAGTTGCAGAGCATGTAAGTAACAGCCAAAGTCTAAAAAGAGTGATGGAAAGAGAAATAGAGAGCATATAAGCGAGCAATTAAAAACGAAGCATCAATGTGAGGCGAGGGATACCACATGGCATTGAATAGATAGGAACAACTAAGTGAGGAGCTGATTGAGGGAACAATTCTTCTCTTCCTCGTTCTGGCATACGGTAATCATCCTAAAATAACATATTTCCATTTCTTTTTATACACTCAGTTGGAAATCCTAGGCATAGTTGTTATTTTTTATTAAAAATTGGCTAGCCATTTATGTGAGAAAGAAAAAGAGTACAACTGATGAAAAAAATTGCACAAGTATAATAGAGATAACGGAATTTTCATTCGACAAAAATCTGACATTTGTGAAAACTACTAAAAAAATCAAATTATTTAAAGTTTATGTAAGGCTATATAACGCATCAAACAAGGATGAAGAATATTTAACAAATAATAAATTTTATTATATAAGAACTTAAAAAGTTCGTAATGCAATAATTATAATTTTGTCTATAAGAGATGAATTGCTTTACGTGAATGAAGATTTGGAGAAATAACATGTAATAATTATAACATTTAATTATATATATGTGTATGTGTGCGCGTGCGCGCGCGTCCGCGCGCTATATTAACATAAAGCCAATAAAGATAGTGAAGAAATTAAATTATTAAGTAATTTTTATGAGAAATACTATATAAGTGGGTCAATTTTAAACTGTTTAGCAGTAGGGTTCCAATTATAAGTCTATCATAATGTTTAGTTTGCAGATTGAATTGCTTAATAAATATAAATAGACACGTTTGATTATATATGTGTCTGCGCGCACGCTATAACTACATAGAGCCAATAAAGATAGTGTAAAAATTAAATTATTAAGTAATTTTATGAGAAATACTAGATAAGTTGGAATGTCGATTTTAAATTGTTTAGTTGTAGGGTTCCAATTATAAGTCTATCATAATGTTTAGTTTGCAGATAGAATTAAGGTCGAAATGGGAAGTCAAGTTCAAAAAATAGCCAATTAAACTCTCTTAAGGCCAATATCTTATGGTGATTCAAAGATGGGCAATCATATTTCTATATTATAGCAAAATTTACAATTAAATTTGATATAACATATTTTCTTAATGTGTGCACTGAGTATTGCTACTATTGACATTATATGATTAAAAAGAATGACTTTTTTTGGCATAAAATTCATGTTGTAAATAACATTTTAGATAAAAAAAA